>OZ030022.1:48752500-48935000 GCA_964023405.1 Apodemus agrarius | reverse complement strand
ACGTAAAAACCAACTCTCTTCTGGGGAAAGGGTGAAATACCCAGGTATAAAAAGCCCAAGCCCATCATGAGAATTTTGAAAGCCCACCTAGACCAAGCTCTGTTGTGATCCCCATGGAAAAGTCTTTTCTGAAGGTACCGTGTGTTCTCTCTGTCTTCCCTACAGTTCACAGTCACTTGGCAATGAATCAAGGGCCATGCTAAGTCGGGTGATGGCGGCAGAGACACTTGCCTTTCATCCCAGCACTCGGGGAAGCAGAAGCAGGCAGATCTCTGTGAGTTCGAGGCCAGCCTGGTGTAGAAAGTGAGTACTCGGACAGCCGGGACTACATGGAGAAACCCTGTCTTGGAAAACTGAGAGAGAAAGAGAGAGAGAGAGAGAGAGAGAGAGAGAGAGAGAGAGAGAGAGAGAGAATCCTAACTCAGTGAGTTTGTGGCTTGCCTTGTACATTGTCATGTCTGCTGAGAGACCAGAAGCTTCTTGACTACAGGAGTCACATACACTTTCAGAAGTCTAGAAAGAAGAGTTTTTAATACCACTTAATCCATTTGCATCACTTACGGATGGGAAAACTGACTGAAGGTCATCGTTATATGCTGGTGCTAACACACTGTCGGTAGAGGAATGAGAGGACACTGAAGACTAACCCAATTTGAAAGTAAATGTCAGATTATATGGAGAGAGAGCTTAAATTGGAGGCCTCCATTGGGCCCCTCCCCTCACAGATTGGGGAACCCTGAAGGAAAGATGGTTGAAGAATTCTAGGAGGCAGAGGAGATATAGGACACCAGGAGAGCACAGCCCACTGGATCAACTAAGGGCTCATCTGGGCTCGCAGAGACTGAAGCAGCATGCATGTGTTTGCAGCGGGTACTCTGTGTATATGTTATGGCTGTTATATCAGTGTTTTGTGAGATTCCTAAGAGTGGGAACAGGTATGACTTTGACTGTTTTGCCTGCTCTTGGGACTCTTCTCTTCCTGTTAGGTTGGCTGCCTTGTCCAGCTTTGGTCTGAGAGCTCTAGCCTTGCTTTCTTGTATCTTGCTGTGTTGTTTGGTTGTTGTGTCTCGGAGGCCTGCTCTTTTCTGATGGGAGATGTACAGGAGTTAGTCTGGGGGAGGGGAGTTGAGAAGAGTGGAAGGAGGGAAACGGTGGTTAGGATAGATTATATGAGAGGAATCTATTTTCAATATATATTTTTTCAATATCTATATTTCAATATATATATTTATGTGTTCTCAAAGTTCAATATTTATATTTCAATATATATATTTATGTGTTCTCAAAGTTCACTATCTATATTTCAATATATATATTTATGTGTTCTCAAAGCTCCATATATATTTCAATATATATATTGAAAATAGATTCATATAGATTCATATATATGAATATATAGATTCTCACACACACACATACACACACGAAGCATGAGAGAGGTCCCTATATTAAGTTACTACTTCTGGGCACCAGTTTCTACCTAGAGGTTTGAGGACAACATTAAGGTACAACTGGCTATTCCTTATTTTGATGCCCTTACATTTTCAAACAAAACCAGGAATCAATTGCTTTCCATTCCCATATCACTCAGCAGGTCTGACTGGGGCTTCTTACTGTGTGAAGGGCCTTGGCCAGTGACATCATTTCCTTCCTCCAGGATGTTTCTCTCTGAAGAGAGCATTCAACGTACCGCTCTTTTTCTTTCCTTGTGGGTAATTAAAAGTTTATGGTAAAAGTACTGAAAACTACCTCCATTGTAATTCCCTTCAGTTCTGTCCAAACAAAGGAAAATAGAACAAAGCACAAACAGGACGTTGCCACAGGACTTTGAGAACACATAAGCCCTGCTTGCAAAATTGGAAAGAGGGCTGAAGAGATGGCTCCGTCCTTAAAGGCTGGCAACCAAAATTGGAAAGAAGTTGAAGTGAGTGTCTGTGCCAATGATTGGACTAAAAGACCTCTTGGCCTCTACTGATGAACTTATAGAAGCTGCTGAATGTCCCCTCTATCCTCCTCGAATGTCAAAGAAACTGCTTCAGGGAGTGCACGGTAGAGATCTGAACAAACCTGGGACCAAAGGCTATGCGTGCTTCCGGTGAGAATTCATGGCTTAGTGGGGGCAGAGAAAGAAGTGGGTGGGGAGGGACTAGGAAAGGTACCCTAGCTTTGGTCTGCCTGTCCCTTTCAGACAGCAGGTGCTCCTCACCCGGTGCTGATGAGAAGAACCAGGATGTCTCTACTGAATGAAAACACACAAGAGAGGCGCTTTGCCTTCAGACTCAGCCAGTCCCCAGCCAAGTACAACATACGCCAGTGACTTGAACTGCCCATAGCTCACCCCAGGGTCCCCATACCAAGGACTCTGAAGATTACTCTGACATTGATCACTAGAAGAGCAAATGCCCAGACATCCCTGCAATCTGTGAAAACCTAGTTAGGCCAAAAACAATCCTGATGCCCAGAAACTTGAGTATTTAGTAACTGGCCCTGCAAGGACTATGCTGTGGGTGCTCTGATCTTATGATGGGAGGGAGGGAGCCCAGTTCCTTGTTCACACAAAGCAAGTACCCTAATGATGAGCCGCACTCTCGGCTCCGGTGAAACATATTCAAAGACTTCCCAAAGAGCGTGTCAAGTGCCAGCCATACACCTTCCTGGCCTTTCAGAGCTCACTGGTCCTCCGTCCTCGCAATCACCTTGGCTAGGAACCAGAAACCGGAGGGAGAGGGAGTAAAGGAGGTAATTACCAGGAACCTTGTGCCCCTATGAGAAAAGTATTTTTCTTAATGAAGGTGAAGTGGTGGCTTGTTTAGAAAAACAACTGCACACGGAAAACATAGGCAGGCCATGAGGCAATTATGCCTGAGCTCAGAGGTTGAGGCTACCCTGACCCTGTGGCATTTCTGCTTATCTTAAGCTCCCTTTTCTTAACTCTCAACGGAAATTTTGTTGTTGTTGGTTTTTGCAAGACAGGATTTCTCTGTGTAGCCCTGGCAGTCCTGGAACTCACTCTGTAGACCAGGCTGGCCTCTAACTCAGAAATCTGCCTGCCTCTGCCTCCCAAGTGCTGGGATTAAAGGCGTGCACCACCACTGCCTGACTCAACGAAAATTTCCTAAGAGATTTCTGCCACCCGGACCCCCTCTCACAGTCGACACTCTCTCATAGAGCTGTGCACCAAGTCCAACTTTTCTGCCATCTCCAGGTATTTGTTTCCGTTTTTCATTCTTTCATTAGAAAGCAATACCGATCGCTGGAAAAGCCCTCAGCAGTTAGCAAGGTGACATCCTCTGTTGCCTGGCGGATTTTCTCCGGCCCTTCCAGTCCTATAGAAACACGCACAAACATCATCCACTCTGAACCAAACTCACGAATCCGTGAATCAGTGTTCACAAGTGGGATTTGTCATTTTTGTTCGTCGAAGCACTGGAGAGTGGAGAAAAGGGAGCTGTTGAGAACACTTGCTGAATCCGGAGACTGAGGACTTTGAAACCTGCTAGGAAATGTAAAGTTGGGGACCTGCGATCGTAACCATTCAGGAGGTTTGGAGAGACTGAAAAGGGAGTGAGGGTTTGAATTTGTCTAACTTCAATGCTCACGTTCTTATTGTTAATGACAACGTAATGTGTTCCACCACCGAGCATATTAAAAATCATTTAATTGGAAGGATTAATTGTATGAACCTGCGCTGCCCATGCCCTGAATAAACTAAGTACTCTGCAAAAGCTTGTCCTTGTACATACCCAGAGCCCAAATGGTATGAACATGTTGAGAAGAATGTTTGCCTAAGACTGAACATAACTTAATCAAAACCACATTTTAGGGAGATCTCAGTCAGTAGAGTGTTTGCTGTGCACACATCAGGACCTGAGAACTCCTGTAAAAAGCCAGGCATGATGATAATGTGCTTGTAACCCTGGCGATAGGGAGGTAGGGACAGAAGCATCTGTGGATCTTGCTGGCCAGGCAATAGCCTGATTGGTGAGCCCAAGGCCAATGAGAGACGCTGTCCAAAGAACAGGATAAATGGCTCCTGAGGTGTAATACCAGAGGTTATCTACTGGCTACTATGTGAATATGCATGTGAGCGTGTACACACACATACACACACACACACACACACACACACACACACACACACACAGACGAAAGTATTCTATACCCAGAGAAGAGTATGCTGCAGTATAATATCCAGGCAACATGTCCCGCACTGCAAAGGAATCCTATTTCCTTTCTGAAATAGGATGGCCTTTTAACTGCAGGCCATTCATTCAAATTTGTTCTGGACTTGAACGGACAGAAGGTTGTTCCCTCCCGGCAGCCACTGGACATCCGTGCTCATTCTTGATAAGTTGGTGCTCCCAAGAGTCACCATGCCCATGAACAAACCGTCTCCACTAGCCTCTGCTGAACCACATGGCAGACTTAGGGGGAAACCTGAAGGAAATAACAGCTTCCTTTAAAAACATTCCCTAATGGGACCCTCGCTTAAGGAAAAACAGCTGCTCCGAGAAACAGATTCAGGCTAAAAGGAAACGTGTGCCTTGCTGCAAACCATCCCCTAAATCAAAGTGTTCCCCTCCACCGCAGTTCCAATCTGAATCTTCTTTTCCACATCGTAGAAGCACAGCCAGGCGTATGCATGAGACCGAGGATCAGAAGGGCCGTGGGAGGCTTCCTTATTATAACAGCTCAGGATGATAAGATTATGCCAGCTTTGCAGCCAACTATCTGCACATGACCGATGCAACAGAGGCACAGACACCTACGTGCTGCTCAGTGAGCACTAAGTGTACAAGTCTCTGGGCCAAGTCGTTTCTGGAGATGTGTAATTGTGGAGATGGAAGTCTACTGACACCAAGGAGGGATGCTACTTAGTGGCCTATTCCCTTTAGCTTTCTTACCTAGCCCAGGTCCCTGTGCCCAAGGACCACACCACCCACAGTGGGCTGCGACCTCCTACATCAATTTAGCAATGAAGAAAATGGCCCCACAAGCCCATCTGATTCAGGCAATCCCCCAGTTGAGATTCCCTCAGATAATTCTGTGCTGTGTCACGTTGACCAAGGAGGCTAACCAGGAGAACCACTGAAGTTGCTATGTTTAAGAGCAGGCAACTGGTCAATGGTGGTCCCATGTACAAACTATGTCAGTCAGACTCTAAATCCCAAGCCCTAAATCCCAAACTCAACAACCTCTCTGTGATGGTTTGATTAAGATGTCCTCCTTAGGCAGCCGGGTGTGGTGGTGCACGCCTGTAATCCCAGCACTTGGGAGGCAGAGGCAGGTGGATTTCTTGGATTTCTGAGTTCGAGGCCAGCCTGGTCTACAGAATGAGTTCCAGGACAGCCAGGACTACACAGAGAAACCCTGTCTCGAAAAACAAAACAACAAAAAAAAAAAATGTCCTCCTTAGGTTTCAGGCATTAGAATTTATCCATCCTCTGAGGGGATCTTGGGGGAAGAGTAGGAGGTTGTGGCCTTGTTGGAAGAAGTATGTCATGGGTGTGGGCTCTGAAGTTTCAAAAGACTGTAGTTCCAAACAGCTATCAGCTTTTCTGCCAAAGTACCTTTGCTTTACAATCATGGACTCTAGGACAGTGGTTCTCATCTTTACCAATACTGCTACGCCTTAATATAGTTCCTCATGTTGTGGTGACCCCCAACCATAAAATCATTTCATTGCTACCTCATACCTGCAATTTGCTACTGTTGTTAATTATAAAATAAATATCTGATATGCCGGATAGTTGATATGTGATGGCCCCAAAGGGTTCGTGACCCACAGGTTGAGAACCCCTGCAATCAAAGCCCAATTAAATGTTTCTTTTTTATAAGTTTTCTTGGTTGTGGTGTTTCATCACAGCAGCAGAAAAGAAACTAATACACTCTCCATCGTGGCTCCTTTAAGATGCTCGGCTGTGGGGAAAAAGGCTTCTTCCTTTCCTCCAGTGGTGGCCATCAGGTGAGCCAAGATGGGTGCATACAAATACATCCAGGAACTATGGAGGAAGAAGCAGTCCGATGTGATGTGTTTTCTTCTAAAGGTCCACTGCTGGCAATACTGCCAGCTCTCTGAGCTGCACAGGGCTCCCTGCTCCACCCAGCCTGATGAAGCACGAAGACTGGGATATCAGGCTAAGTAAGGTTATGCCATTTACAGGACTCGTGTTCCCCGTTGTGGTCGCAAATGCCCGGTTCCTAAGGGAGCACCTCACGGCAGGCCTGTCCACCATGGTGTTGACCAGCTAAAATTTGCCTCAGGTCTTCAGACTGTTTGTTGCTGAGGAGAGAGCTGGCCGCCTTTGTGGGGGCATTGAGAGTCCTGAATTTGAGGGTCACCAAACCAGTTCACAAGCACAGAGAGATCTGCGGGCTGACATCTGCTGGTCGCAAGAGCTGTGTCCTTGGAAAGGGCCACAAGTTCCACCACATTATCGATGGCTCTCGCCGTGCAGCCTGGAGAAGACACAATACTCTCCTGCTCCACTATTACCACTGATACACGTAATAGTTGTAAAATTCATATCCAATAAGCAATGTAGGACAGTCAATAAAACAGTGCTCATCCGTAATGGGTATGTAGGACAAGTTGGAGCTTTCAGAATGTGATAGGAGAGCTCACAGCATTGTAACATGTTTATTTATATCCTTGAGTTTATAACTGTCCACCAGTCATCAGCTGTTGATTGGACTTGACTGCTTTGTTCGATGTCCCCACTATCTTCCTGCTTTAGGCTTGGTCTTCTCCCTTCCTTCTATCCACTTGACCTCTGAACGCATTTAGCTCCAACCCCTGAACACTTCCAAGATACTCCTTTTAGTTGTTCTATAATCTCTCCACAGCTGAAAGCTATGGAAGCAGTGATGGAGACCAGGGCAGGAATAAAGCAGGGAAATCAAAGGGAGAAATGTTGACTGGAACTGAGCCTTGTGAACGCCTACCAGTGGGGCTGATGTCAAGAATGAAAGACACTGTTTTCTATGAAGTTCCAATTCAGATCCTCGGACGGCTAGTAGAAGAACGGAGTGACGCGTTGAGGATTCCCAGATGCCATCTTGGCACGACAGAGGAAAGGAGAATGACTCACGGGCTCAGCGGAAGAGTGTGCAGGACCCTAGGTTTAACGCCCAGCACCACGAGAATGAATGTTGTTGAAAGACCATAGTTTTAGCCTCTGGATACTACTTTATGAACAAGAGTTTATAAGAGCCCCTGAATAGGAAGACGACCTGCAAAGCTGGGTTTTGATATTATTATAAAGCAAGTGACAGACATTCATATATAAATGGATAAAGAAGTAAAAAAAAGAGAACACATCTGCGCACATACCTCATATAAACCAGAAAGAGAAAGAAGCAATAGCTAGTTGTGGGCAAGGTTGCTGCTCACTATAAATAAACTAGCATATTTAGCTAGTTAGTTAGTTAGTTAGTTAGTTAGTTAGTTTTGCTTTTAGTATAGGAATATTACAAGATTCTTTGATATATTGGGATTTTTTTTTTTTGTGTGTGGATTTGGTTTTTTTGAGACAGGGTTTCTCTGTATAGCCCTGGCTGTCCTGGAACTCACTCTCTAGACCAGGCTGGCCTTGAACTCAGAAATCTGCCTGCCTCTGCCTCCCAAGTGCTGGGATTACAGGCCTTTAAGAGGTCAAAGGTTTTGGTTAAAACAGAGATGAGGAAAGAGGAAAATTACCTTCCACCATCCCTTAATCTGCTATAAACCCTGGTCTCTTCAGAGATATCTCTGGCTCCTGAAAAAAATAATTTAAAATGATTGTCAAGTTCTTAAATTTCTTTGGTTCTTGGAGATACTTGCATTCTTTAGGAGAAAAAAAAAACTTTATAGACAATTCAACACATCCTAAGAAAAATGGAGGATTTTGATTAAGTTTGTTTAACCATCTTGCCACACGGCTTAACCCATCACAGGCCAAGCTGGCTTTCTAGTTTTATCATTTCTATCCATCAAGCTGAGATGCTTCCACTTTGTCTTCTGGGTCCAAGATGGCGTCTCCTCTTGGCTGACCTCTGATCCCTCAGCCTCTCTTTCCCACCCCAAGCATATACCGGCCCTGCTGCCATTCCTTGAATCACTTCCTTGACTCAAATGCAACTCCCCACTTCACCTGAAAGATAACCGGTCCTCATCAAAGCCTGTAAGTTCTACTTGTACTCCTGAGAGGTCCCTCACCCACTCTCCCATCACTTATGATGCCCAAGACCATGATTTGCAAATTACAGTTTCCGACTCCCCTTCAGAGGTTCAAGAAATCAAAATTGCTTGATTTCCTATTCATTTTATCTGGGCACAAATGGTTTATTGGTGGGACTTCAGATACTACATTGATTGTATCTACTCCCTAAAAAACCAACCAGTGGTTGAGTTCTGTTGGAGATTTAAACAGTAACTATAAATATTAGCCTATTAAAATGCTGGTCCACCTTTCCAGCCACAGACTTGTGTGTGGGCAGCTTCCTTCATATTTACCAGCCTGGGATGGGCAGATGTGGTCAAACAAATCTGAGATTTGTACACAAATAATGCAGGGGAAGATCTTTTAGTCCAGAAGTTGCTAAGCTAGAATTCATTGACCCGTGGCCACCCATCCCATCCTTCATTACCGCATGAAGGAAGTTCTGTAATAGGAGGAATCTCGGCTAACAAAGACAAGCAGGTCCGCTATAGTGTGAAGGAGATGTCATTAGAGTTCTCTGACTGAACGGGAATTGTCTACAGCCCTGAACCTACCCCATCTCATCTGGTTGAATTGGACCTAAAGTTTGGAAATTCGGTGCCATTTCCAGATTCCACTTAAACTGATTTGTTTGTTTGTTTGTTTCATTTCTGGTTTTGTTGGATTTGTCCATTTGTGTTTTGAACCTCGGCACTGGCATCTCAATTTTGTTGGCCAAAGCGCTTAACACTGGTGTGTTTTCTTCAAAATGCATCTAAGAATATTTATCATTAAATGAAGATTAGATTCTTTAGAAGATTATGTATTATTTAGAAGATATATTAGATGTACTTAGAAGGGTAGATATCATAAAATGAAGATTAGAAAGGAGAGAACAGGGGCTGGAGAGATGGCTCAGTGGGTGAGAGCTCCTACTGCTCTTTCCAAGGTCCTGAGTTCAAATTCCAGCAACCATATGGTGACTCACAACCATCTGTAAAGAGATATGACGCCCTCTTCTGGTGTCTGAAGACAGATGCAGTACATTTACATATAATAGATAGATAGATAGATAGATAGATAGATAGATAGATAGATAAATCTCATCGGGTGGTGGTGGCGCACTCTTGTAATCCCAGCACTCTGGGAGGCAGAGGCAGGTGGATTTCTGAGTTTGAGGCCAGCCTAGTGTACAGAGTGAGTTCCAGGACAGCCAGGGCTACACAGAAAAACTCTGCCTCGAAAAAACCAAACTAAATAAATAAATAAATAAATCTTTATAAAAAAAAAAAAAAAGCAAGAACAACTTGTTTGCCGGACAGTGGTGGCGCACACCTTATTAAAGGATTACCCAGCACTTGGGAGGGAGAGGCAGGTGGATCTCTGAGTTCAAGGCCGGCCTGATCTACAGAGTGAGTTCCAGGACAGCCAGGACTACAGAGAAACCCTGTCTGGAAAATCCAAAAGAAAGAAAGAAAGAAAGAAAGAAAGAAAGAAAGAAAGAAAGAAAGAAAGAAGGAAGGAAGGAAGGAAGGAAGGAAGGAAGGAAGGAAGGAAGGGAAAGAAAGAAAAAGGAAGGAAGGAAGGAAGGAAGGAAGGAAGAAAGAAAGAAAGAAAGAAAGAAAGAAAGAAAGAAAGAAAGAAAAAGACAGGAGAGAACACAAACAATTGTTTGGCTGGAGCAAGCACCTCTGACCCCGGGGTTACCCCCTTTTGAAAAGCCATCGCTTAAAATATCTCCGTCTCTCCCTGCTCACTCTGTCTGCTGGGTTCCTCCCCACCCGGAACACAAGGCTTCCATCTAGCACAGCTCTTGGCATATTGCTTTCAAATACCCTGTTTCCATAGCTACCTGTCCTTGTAGGTGCCAGCCATCCTGAGGACTGGGTATGCATCAGCCTTGCAAAGTCACTAAATCTCTAGTGTGCTGCCACAGGAGCCAAGGGTCTAAAATGACCACGTGAAACTCCGTGATACAAATACACACCCCGAAAGCTTAAACTATCCTTCCATTTCCTTTGGAACATATCAGTCAAATTCCAGGTCCCCCTGACATCGAAACTACAAAGGCAAATGGACAAACCATAGCCTGATCACTAGTCAACTGAATACATTAAATCAAACTCCCCTCCGCAGAGTTGCTGAAAGATTTTTAAGCCCAGCCCTGCCTTAAAAATAGCAATCCAATCCTGTTAATCTTAAATAAATCTCAAACAAGGTCAAATCATAGTAATATGTTCAGCGGATAAAATTTGATTTATAGTTATGAAATTTCAGCATCTTGCATCATAAGAAGGTTTTTATAATATCAGATTCTTTTTTTTTTTTTTTTTTTTTTTTTTTTTGCATGAAGATGGTTGGAGGCCAGTAAATTTCCAGTAGTTTCTCTGCTTGAGGTGAAAAGCAAGGCCTGGTGCAATCACAGAGCCTGAGCAACGAGTGCTTCCAACTGGCTGGGTTTCACTGTCAAAAAATAAGCTCGCCTCCGGGGACACAAGCAGACAATAAATCAAGCAGGAAAATTTCACTTAGTACAGAGGGAAACATGCAATTAAAATGACTGAGACTACACCAACCACACACACAAGCTGGTCCAAGATGCCCAGCACATCTACAGCAGGGGACTGCCTGGTCTGGCCTCCAGGACAGAAGAAGAACCTAACTCTTGAGAAACTTGAGGCCCCAGGGAATGAGGAGGCCTGGCAGGGTGGGATTGAGGGGCTGGGGGAGGTGGGGACCTTGTCTTGGAGAAGGGGGAGTGAGGAATGGGATGAGGAACTGTCGGAGGGTGGAACTGGGATTAAAGATGTTAACAGAGCCGGGCCATGGTGGAGCACGCCTTTAATCCCAGCACTTGGGAGGCAGAGGCAGGTGGATTTCTGAGTTCGAGGCTAGCCTGGTCTACAGAGTGAGTTCCAGGACAGCCAGGGCTACACAGAGAAACCCTGTCTCGAAAATCCGGAAAAAAAAAATGTTAACAGTAAAAAGTAAAATAAAATTAAGGACTCACGGTGTTTTCATGAGCCGCCACCACCACCTGCTACTGTAATTAGGATCCCTGGCTGTTTGTGGAATTTCAATCCAGTTCCCTCTGCAGTGACACACTGTCATTCTATACATTACTGACTTTCTTTGAGTCCATTATCCCAGCCATTGGTGAAGCCCTCTCCAGTGCCTCTCTATCTGACTATAACTGCCTCTTTGTGTGTGTGTGTGTGTGTGTGTGTGTGTGTGTGTGTGTGTGTGTGTAACTTCTCTAGTCTTTTTTTACAGTCCGGGCTTTATCTCCCTACCCCCTCTGACTGTTCCACATCCGATACCTCCTCCTAACTGTCTCCAAGAGGATATCCCCTCCTACACCAGACCTCCCAACTCCCTGGGGCCCCAAGTCTCTCAAGGGTTAGGAACCATCTCCTTTGACTGAACACAGACCCAGCAGTCCTCTGCTGTATATGTGTTGAGGGCCTCATATCGGCTGGTGTATGCTGTCTGGTTGGTGTCCCAGTGACTGAGAGATCCCAGGGACCAGGTCAGTTGAGACCGCTGCTCTTCCTATGGGGGTCACCCTCCTCCTCAGCTTCTTCCAGTCTTTCCCTGATTCAACCACAGGGGCCCGCAGCTTCTGTCCCTTGGTTGGGTGTAAGCATCTGCGTCTGACTCTTGCAGCCTCTTGTTGGACAGGCATGATAGGCCACTGTTTGTACAACTGCCTCTTAGTATCCCCTCATCCCGCGGCCCCAGATCCGTTCACACACCCTTCGAGCCGCTCATTTAAAGTGTCATCCTTGGTAGTCTGTCTGCAGTTTCAGAGGTGTACAGTCAACTGTGAATGTGTTTGAGCCCAGAAAGAACTCTGAGCCCATTAGCAATGACCCTTCATCTCCTTCCCAACCCAGCCCTAGACGAACACTTTCTAGCTCTTCATATCTGCCTACCCATCCCACCCCTCTGTTTGCTTGCTTTTTTTTTTTTTTTTTTTTTTTTGAAACAAGGTCTATTGGCCTGCAATTTACCATGTAGCCCAGGCTGGTCCTGAGAGATGACTTACTCAGCCTCCCAGGTGCTAAGATTGAAGACTGGTACAACCCCACGCAGCCATGTACCACTTCTGTCTGTTCTGTTTAAATCTGAGTAACATGAACAAATTGATTGATTGGGGCTTCGATCTTCCTTGGCAAAATGTTTTCAAGGTCGACCTGAGCTGTAGCTTTAATCAGTACTTTGCCTTTATTTATTTATTTATTTTTTAAGATTTATTTTACTTATACGAGTACACTGTAGCTGTCTTCAGACACACCAGAAGAAGGCATGGGATCCCATTACAGATGGTCGTGAGCCACCATGTGGTTCCTGGGAATTGAACTCAGGACCTCTGGAAGAGCAACCAGTGGTCTTAACCACTGAGCCATCGCTCTAGCCCCAGTCCTTTACCTTTTTATTATTGACTAAAGTTCCATCGCATTGATTCACTACACTTTCTTTACCCACTCATCAGTTGATACACTTTTGACTTGAAGTTGCTTTTCAAGTTATTACGGAAACTGTTACTTCTTTTTTTTTTTTAACATTATTTTTTATTTGATTTTTATTTTCTATATTCTATGTTTACATTCGGCAACAGCCAGGGATGCTCCTCCCCAAAGTTACCTGGCAACCACTATAAAAGGGGCTGCTTGACCCCTTCTCTCTCTTGCCCCCCCAGCTATTCCCCAATCATTCCCCCCACCCCCCACGATTTCTCTGTTCTGGGTCTACAATACTGGATCCAATCTTTACAGGCCCAGGGTCCTCTCCTTTCTTCTTCTTGGGAGTCATTTGACTTGCTAATTTTGCCTTGAGTATTTAGGGCTTCTGGGCTCATTAATATCCACTTATCAGTGATTGCATTTCATGTGCATTCTTTTGTGATTGGGTTAGCTCACTTAGGATGATATTTTCCAGATCTAACCATTTACCTACAAATTGCATGAGTTCATTATTTTTAATTGCTGAGTAGTACTCCATTGTATAAATATACCACATTTTCTGTATCCATTCCTCTTTTGAGGGATATCTGGGCTCCTTCCAATTTCTGGCTATTATAAACAAGGCTGCTATAAACATAGTGGAGCATGTGTCTTTATTGTATGCAGGGGAATCCTCTGGGTATATGCCCAGGAGTGGTATGCCAGGGTCCTCTGGAAGTGACATGCCCAATTTTCTGAGGAACCGCTGCACTCACTGATAAGCGGATATTAGCCCAGAAGCTCAGAATACCCAAGAAACAATTCACATATCAAATGATGCACAAGAAGAAGGAAGGAGAGGTCCCTGGTCTTGGAAAGGCTCAATGCAGCAGTGTAGGGGAATACCAGGACAGGGAAGCAGGAAGGGGTGGATGGAGGAAGAAGGGGAGGGAAGAGGGTTTATGGGACTTTTGGGGAGGGGGGATCCAGGAAAGGGGAAATCATTTGACATGTAAATAAAGAATATATCTAATTTAAAAAAAAAACACTTTACCTAGGTGTTTCTCGGCCATTCGAATTTCTTCTGGTGAAAATTCTTTGAAACTGTTACTTCTTAACCTTATGGTAGCATTCTGTCCAAGCTCCACCCCACAATTACCCCGGCAACAGCCAGGGATGCTCCTCCCCAAAGTTCTCTCTCTTCCCTTCCCCATTCCCTTCCCCCCTCTCTCCATGCGGTCATAGGCAGTCTATACTTCTCTACTCTCTCCCTCTCTCTGCCTTTCTCTGCCTCTACTACCCTCTTCACTCCCTTCCCCATGCCCTAAATAAACTCTATTCTATATGAGCCCACTGAGACACCCCTTCCCCCATACCTCACCACACCCCCATAGAACATACCTCTCTATCTTTTTTATAAACACATCACCTTATAACTAAGATCATATATATTATAAGTAAAACTGAAACCAACATATTCTTCAAGTTTTTGTTTCTGGGTATTTTGCTTTGATTCTATGTATTTGAGTCCCCTATCTGCATACACACCAGCATGCCAGAAAAGGGCATCAGATCACACTCTAGATGGTTGCGAGCCACAGTGGGGTTCCTAGGGATTGAACTCAGGACCTATGGAAGAGCAGACAGTGCTCTTAACCACTAAGACATCTATCCATCTCCTTTGATCAAGTTTTTGAGTGAGAGACTTTCATTTCTCTTAAAGTGGATGGAACTGGAGAATGTCATCCTGAGTGAAGTGACCCAATCACAAAAGAACACACATGGTATGCACTCACTGATAAGCAGATATTAGCCCAGAAGCTCAGAATACCCAAGAAACAATTTACATGTCAAATGATGCCCAAGAAGAAGGAAGGAGAGGTCCCTGGTCTTGGAAAGGCTCAGTGCAGCAGTGTAGGGGAATACCAGGACAGGGAAGTGGGAAGGGGTGGATTGGGGAAGAAGGGGAGGGAAGAGGGTTTATGGGACTTTCAGGGAGGGGGGATCCAGGAAAGGGGAAATCATTTGAAATGTAAATAAAGAATATATCTAATTAAAAAAAAACACTTTACCTAGGTGCTGGGTTATATCAGAACTCTTTTGATGTGGTGACAAACTGTCTGCCAAAGTGACTATACCATTTTATATGTCTATGAGCAGTTCCTGAAGGTATAAAATCTCCATATCCTTGTCCATATTTTCTATTGTCTGTTTTATTTTAGCCATATTAATGTATGTTTGTATGTTTGAAGTGCTGTTATTACAGCTTCTCATGGTCAATAACATTGGTCTGTGTGTGTGTATGTGTGTGTATGTGTTTATACTGTTTTAATGGTCATTTGTATATATTCTTTGAAGAAATATTCAGAAAACTTGATCCTTTTACATTTGGCCAGTCTTTTTCTTACGAGGTTTCTGGACTTTTGGGGTTTTTTTAAATATAGCATATATAAGCCCTTTTATAAAAATCTTATTCCAATTTCATACGTAACCTTTCTATTCTTTTTTCCATGTTGTGTCCTTTGAAGCATGAGAATTTAAATTTGTAGTAAGTTGGACTTTTTCTTCTTGAGCTTTTGTTAATCATACAATTTTCAAAGGAGGTTTCAGAGATTTAAGTTTACATTTTTAAAGAACTTTGTCATGTTATCCCTTAAGTTTGTCTTCAACCCAACTTGAGTTCATTTTTAATATGTTTCAAGGCGAGGGCTCAGCTTCATTGCTTTGCTCCGTCTATCCAATTGTCCCAGTGCCATCTGTTAAAAAGACAATTCTGTTATCTCTGATGCCAAATGGTCAGCCCTGAGATCACATACATACAAATGACTTTACACAGACTAAGGTGGTTGTATTATATATTTAAGAAGATAGTTAAATGATAGATAGGTAGATAGATAAATAGATAGACAGACAGATATAGACAGACAGACAGACAGACAGACAAATAACAATTAAATAGAGGCCATGAGTTTGAGAGAAAATAAGGGGGCATATAAATATAGTTGGAGGAAGAAAAGACAGAACACAATATAATTATATTTCAATTTCAAAAAATAAAAAAATATTTTAAAAAGATGATATTTTTCCCTGAGAATTGCCACCCTTATTAAAAAGCAGTTGCTTGGAAAGATAAAGTTTATGTTTGGAATGTTGGTGTCATTCTGTTGAATAATATGTCTAAGTGTTTGCTTATATTACAGTGCTTTGATACTTGAAGCTTTGTAGTATGCTTTTAGAAGCAACCTTTGATTGGTTGGTTGGTTGACTGATTGATTCATATCTTGTCAATGTTTGCAAAGTCGGTTGTAATCTTGGGGTGGCGAGGTTATTACACCTGTAGATTAACTTGGAGGAAGTGATGGTTTTCACTAATTGTCAACTTGACAGAATCTAGAATCTCCTAAAAAATATGTCTATAGGCATGCTTATAGAGGATCATCTTGATATATTAATTGATGAAGGCAGATACATCTTGACCGTGGCCGGGGCCATTCTCAGGTCAGGGGATCCTGGACTTCACAAAATGGCCAAATCAGGCTGAACAAGCATCCACTCCTCTGTGGTCTGATTGTGGATGCCACCTCCTACTGCCTGCCCCATGCCACCACCGTGATGGCTGGTACCTTGACCTACAAGCTAAAACAACAATAACAACAACCCCCACCGTTTTTCCCCTTAAGTTCCCTTTGTTAAGGCATTGTATCACAGCAACAGGGAAAGACACTAAGATAGAAGACGTTGTCCCTTTAACAATGATAGTATTTCAACCGCGTGCCTTCCAGCCATGGTGCACAGTGTCCCATTGACTTCATGAAGGATATCCTGAAGTACTTCACTCTTTTTACGATATTTCAAATGGTCATCTTCTTAATATCATAATCTTATAAATGCCATCTTCAGACTGTTCCTGGTAAGCATATACAAAGAACTGAATTTCTTATATGATCTGATTGCTTGTAAATTCCAATAGGAGTTACTGAACTCTGTTAGTGTTCCTATACACCAAGTCATATCATCTGCAAAGAATTAGTTTTTATTACTTTCTCTCTCTCTCTCTCTCTCTTTTTTTTTTTTTTTTTTTTTTTGGCTTTTCGAGACAGGGTTTCTCTGTGTAGCCCTGGCTGTCCTGGAACTCACTCTGTAGACAAGGCTAGCCTCGAACTCAGAAATCCGCCTGCCTCTGCCTCCCAAGTGCTGGGATTAAAGGCGTGCGCCACCACCACCCAGCTATTACTTTCAATCTGAATATCTTTCATTTCATTTTCTTGCTCAGTTGGGTGGAAACTTGACCACAAGGTTAAGTAGATGTGGAGAGTGGGTATCTTTTTCTTTTTGTATCTTAGCAGGAAAAGCTTAAGGCTTTAACTATAAAAAAATCATATCATTTATTGATTTTTTTACTAGGCAGCTTAACCTGACCAATTAATTCCCTTCTATTCTTAGTTTGGGGTATGTATTTTTGCCCATGAAGATGTGTTGAATTTTATCAAACGCTTTGTTTTATTTCCTTCAGTTAACTGATGTGGTGTGTTACATGGTTGATCTGTCTCTTCCCCCCATCTCCATCCCCCACCCCCCCACCCCCGCCCCTGGAGCTGAGGACAGAACCCAGGGCCTTGCACTTGCTAAGCAAGAGTTCTCTACCTCTGAGCTAAATCCCCAACCCCCTGGTTGATCTTCACATGCTAAATATGCCTTCTATCCTTGGAATAAATTCTTGGGTTAAAATTCCCATCTTGATATTGAATACATTTTGTATAGTGCTGGATCAATTTGTGAATATTTTGTTGCGGATTTTTCATCTCTATTTATAGCAAATACTTACAGTAACTTATTTTGTTATCTCTCTCTCTCTCTCTCTCTCTCTCTCTCTCTCTGTGTGTGTGTGTGTGTGTGTGTGTGTGTGTGTGTGTGTGTTGGAAAAATACTCATCTCACAGAATAAACTGTGAGATACCCCCTCCTCTTATATTTTGCAGAACATTTAAAGATTGGTGTTAAAGGTCTGTTAGAATTATGCAGGGCATGGAGGTGTGCAATCTTTTTTTTTTTTTTTCAGTTTTTCGAGACAGGGTTTCTCTGTGTAGTCCTGGCTGTCCTGGAGCTCACTCTGAAGACCAGGCTGGCCTCGAACTCAGAAATCCGCCTGCCTCTGCCTCCCAAGTGCTGGGATTAAAGGCGTGTGCCACCAACGCCCGGCTGGGAGGTGTGCAATCTTAATCTCAGCACTCAGGAGGCAGAGGCAGGTAGATCTCTGGGAGTTCAAGGCCAGCCAGGACTACAGAGTAAGTTCCATGACAGCCAGGGCTACAGGGAGAAAACCTGTCTCAGGAAAGAAACAAGCAAACAAACAAACAAACAAAGCCTGCTAGAATTCCCTTGTGAACTCATCTGGTCCTGGGCTCTTCTGCAGGGCACTGTCTTCCTTGCTCATTCAATTATTAATTATCCGTTATGATTTTTTGTTTTGTTTTGTTTTGTTTTTGTTTTGTTTGGTTGTCATGTGGGGAGGACAGGGTCTTTTTCTGTAGCCTGGGTAGAACTTGGAACCTATGTAGCCCAGAATGACTTCACATCCTTCTCAGCCTCTGTCACTGAGTGCAGGGAGTAAAGGCACCAGCCACCATGATCCACATATTTGCTCAGAATTCTCTTTCTTTGGACTAAGCTTGGTAGCCTGTGAACTTCTCAGAACTTTGTCCATTTTTACGGGTTATTTAATTTTCAAGAAGGCAGTTATTTATGATGCATCCCTTATAATCTTCATCATTCCTGGAATGTTTGGTAACAACCTGTCACTGTCCCTTCTTCGCTGATTCTAGATTTCTATTTTTGGATTGGTCAACCTAGCTAATGGTTTGAGAATTTTGCTGACCCCCCTCCTCAGAGAACCAACTTTTGACCTCATTGACTTTTCTCTATTATTTCTCTATTTTCCATTTCAATCATTTCAACCGTAATCCTTATCTTTTCTTTATGTTAATGTGGGTTTGGTCTTCTCTTCCTTCTCAGGTGTCTTAGGATGTCAAGGTAGGATACTGACCATGAGTCCTTTCTCAGTGTTATATAGTTATAGACGTAAGTTGCCCTCTAGACAACACCTCACTGTGTTCCACAGGTTGTAGTGAGACTTCTGTTTCACTCGGTTCACAGTGTTTCAGTTTCCTGGGGCATTTCCAGCATTTCTCACTTCTTTGATTACTTGTTATTCTTGGTGCGTCAACCTATGTGGGAAACCCCTGTTTTTGAATTCTAAGTTCAACTCTGTTTCCAGAGGATATCCGTTGTACTGTTTGACTCCTCGTAAACTTATGGTACTGTTTTATGGCCTTCCTTGTGTCTAAAAGGAATGTGTACAGCTTAAGTTGGATGACGCATTCCTGAGCTATCTTTTAGCTCTTGGTAGTTCATAGTTCGTAATTGGTTCTGGCCTAGTTGTTTGGCTTATTAATCTGCCTATTGTATCAACCATTCTTGAAAATGAGTTGTTAATATCCCTGTCTCAGTTGGGGTCTCTATTGCTACAAAACACCATGACCAAAAAGCTAGTTAGGGAGGAATGGGTTTATTTGGTTTTATATTTCTATGTTGCTGTTTATCACTGAAGCAAATCAGGATAAGAACTCAAGCAGGGCTGGATCCTGGAGGCACGGTCTGATGCAGAGGCCATGGAAGGATACTTCTTACTGTCTTGCTTCACATGGCTAGCTCATCCTGCGTTTTTGTAGAACCCAGGACCACCAGCCAGGGATGGCACCACCCACAATGGGCTGGGCCCTCCCACATTAATCACTAAGTGAGAAAATATCTTACAGCAGAATCTCATGGAGGCATTTCTTCAACCGAGGCTTCTTTCTCTCTGATGACTCTAGCTTGTGTCAGGTTGACACAAATCCGGCCAGTACAATCTCTAAAATGGTTTCTTCCACTTTTTTTAATTTAAAAAAAGATTTATTTTATTCTATGCGTATAAATGTGTTGCCTGCTATATGTATGTGCGCCATGTTCGTGCCTGGTGCCTGTGGAAGTCAAAAGTGGGTGCTACATTCCTCCCCTCCAACTGGAATTACAGATGATTGTGAGCCACCGTGTGGATGCTGGGAATCGAACCTTGGTCTTCTGCAAAAGCAAAACGTACTCTCAACTTCTGAGCCATCTCTCCAGCTCCTCTACTTTTTTAAAAAATGAACCTTATGAATATTAGGCCAGCATTCTATCACTGAGTCACATTCCTTCCATCTATCTTGGATTTTTATTACTGGACACATGCTTTTATAATAGTTATATATTTCTTACAGATTAAATTTTGTACAACAAATGAGGAGGGAGCTTTACCATTGAGAAGGGATCAATCTTCTTTTTTTCCATAGGAAAAATATTGCTTTAAAGTCTCTTTCCTAATGTTCTATGGCCACTCCAGCTTCCTTCCTTCCTTCCTTCCCTTCCTTCCTTCCTTCCTTCCCTTCCTTCCTTCCCTTCCTTTCTTCTTTCCTTCCCTTCCTTTCTTTCTTTCTTTCTTCCTTTCTTTCATGGATGTAAACATATATCCTTTATCTGTCCTTTACTTTTAATTTACTTGTATCTCTGAGTCTAAAGTGTGTTTCCTGTGGACAACATACAACTTTATTATTTATCTCTAGTCTGACATCTCTGTCTCTCGAGTGGGTTATTTAATCTAGATCATTTATTTTGGTCCGTCCATAGCATTGGATTCATATCTGCTACTCCGCTTTGGGTTTTCTATAGTTTCTGTCTCACTCGGAATTTTCCCTTACCTTTTCCCATTAAATACATATTTTCCTCACATAATATCTTATTTCTTTTAATAATAATTTTTAATAATCCTATGAGCTTAGGTCCATTCTTGGCCTTACCACCTATTTACATTGCTATTTGCCAAACTCTAGGTTATTGTCTTAATTGCTCTTCTATTGCTGGAAGACATACCACAAAGAAAAGCATTTAACAACGGTGGCTCACTTACAGTTTCCGATGTTTAATCCACTGTCATCATGGCAGGAAGCATGGGGGCATGCAGACATAGATACTGTGCTGGACAAGAAGCTTGAAAGTTCTACATTAAAGGATCCCACAGGTAACAGGAAGTGAGAGAGCCATTGGGCCTGGGCGTGGCTTGAGCATTTGAAATCCCACAGCCTATCCCCAATGACACCCCCTCCATCAAGGCCACACCCACTCCAACAAGGACACACCTCTTCACAGTCCCTGTCAATTGACTCCGCTCCATAATGACAAAGCATTCAAATATATGAGTCTATGGGGGCCATTCCTATTCAAACCACCTCAGTTAGATTTATTCTAAATTTCAATCATATATAAAATTATTGCGTATTTATATATCCACTTACTCTTCTCTTTCTGTGATATTATTTTTAGGTACATTGCAATCATGTGTTTTCACAAACCCAGAAATGCATTGCTATAATTATGATGTATCATAGTTTTGTGTGCATTAAGCATGAAATGGAGAACAAGTATGTATTCATATTTTGTGCCTTTAACATTTTCATTGCTGTTGTTTTGTTCTGAGACAGAGTCTCATATAGCCCAGGCTGACCTCTAAATCAGATCTTCCTGTCTCCGGCCACCTAGTGCTGTGATTGTCAGAATGTAATACCATGCTTTATAAGGTGCTGGGAATCAAATCTAGGGCTTCACACACTTACACTGGCACCACACCAACTGAGCGAATGCCCAGCCCTAGTTCAACCATTCTTTATCATTTCTTATTTTTTTGCTCTGGCAAAGTCAAGGCACGGCCTAGGATCACTTCATTATTTCACAGCTCTCTTCCTGCCCAGTTCTACGGTGCTATGCCACGTGTATTATCTTTCCTTATCTTTTAGGATTGACAGTATAATACTATATGTGTTCTTAGATACGATTTCCATTTTCTCTTAAATTGGTGAAGAGTGGAAATAGATAAGGTATATATTTGCACTGTTTGGGGGCTATCCGGCTATCTCAGATGTTTAGAGCTGTTGCTGCCTTTGCAGATGTCTTGGGTTGGGTCCCGAGCCATGTCAGGTAGCCCACAGCGGCCTGTAACTCTAGTTCACAGGGTTTCGGCGCTCTCTTACGGCCTCCGTGTGAAATGCTGCACATGCTACCAATCCAGACAAGCTGGCACAACACGTGCATACTTATTAAAAACAAAAAAATATAAAAACCCTGGTGCTGAGGTCCAGCCTCAGCGTGTGGAGGGTCCTGAGAAAGGTGGGAATGGGAGCAGTGCTGATTCAATAGTCCAGAGTCAGTAGCAGATGCAAGCTCTCGGTTCACGCGCTCTCTCTCTGCCTGAGGATTCCCATCATTCTTCCGCTGTCTTCTCACTCTTCATTCCGACAAGAGAGCCTAAACCCAGTCTTTTATTCACTAAGGCAGGAAGCATGGGGGCATGCAGACATAGACATAGTGCTGGAGAAGCTGGAAAGCTCTACATTAAAGGATCCCACAGGCAGCAGGAAGTGAGAGAGCCATTGGGCCTGGGCGTGGCTTGAGCATTTGAAATCCCACAGCCTATCCCCAATGACACCCCCTCCATCAAGGCCACACCCACTCCAACAAGGACACACCTCTTCACAATCCCTGTCAATTGACTCTGCTCCCTAATGACAAAGCATTCAAATATATGAGCCTGTGGGGGCCATTCCTATTCAAACCACCTCAGTTAGATTTATTCTAAATTTCAATCATATATAAAATTATTGCATATTTATATATCCACTTACTTTGACCATCTTAATCCGTTTTCTTTAGAAATCCTTTAATTTACATAAATTTTAAGAATCTTGGATCATCAGTCCCAACTCCTGCTTCCTTGACACGGAAACTAAACATTTTCTTATAGTTTTTTACACAGGCTGGTCTTCACAGGTAGCTGGGCACAGCTCTTGCAACTGTCCTGGTGCAGTAAACAGCAGTCATTTTTTTTTTTGTTTTTTGTTGTTGTTGTTGTTGTTGTTGTTTGTTTTTTTTTTGTTTTGTTTTGTTTTTTGTTTTTTTTGAGACAGGGTTTTTCTGTGTAGTCCTGGCTGTCCTGGAACTCACTCTGTAGACCAGGCTGGCCTCGAACTCAGAAATCCGCCTGCCTCTGCCTCCCAAGTGCTGGAATTAAAGGCGTGTGCCACCACCGCCCGGCCGACAGCAGTCTTTAGTAGCTGTTTTCATCTAAGAACAGAAAGGTAACAGACTACTAAGGTTAAAATAATTTCTTATGAAGTTTTCAAGTGTATGCAAGCAGTAAGCAGCTGGCTCTCTCTCTAATATCTCCCTAGGTATCTCCGATTATCCAGGCCGCTATGAGAATGGAGTACTAACTTTTCACATGCTTGTATAGCATCTTTTTTTTCTCTCACCTTTGTTTCCTTATCCTAGCAATGCCATGGCCTCATGTCCAAAACTGACAACCTCTCCCTGAATGTCAACTCACTAGCCCATCATCCCTTTCCGGTACACTATACTCTCTTTCTATACTATTTCTTCCTAGACCATAGAAAGTAAAAGGAGAACAGTTCCAGGCCAACAGCAGTCATCAGCACATGTGGAGATTTTTGGGGGAAGGGGGGGTCAATGGCCTGGCAGTGTTCGAGGGGCAGGAACTGAACTGGGTTACACCTCCCCTTATGTGACCATGCTGGGCCCAGCACCGTGGGCCCCACAGCTCCCAGGAGACTGGAAGAGCGACACCCAAGCACCCACCCCAGGCTCTGTGGCAAACACCCTTAACTCTTTGGTCCTCTTCTTGTCTTTTATTTAAACGTTTTTAATGTGGTTTATCACTTTGTCAGGCTCTTTGTTTTACTCTTACAATGTGCTGAGGTTCTGACTCATTTTTTTTTAACTCGATATATTCTTTATTTACATTTCAAATGATTTCCCCTTTCCTGACTTCCCCGCTCCCGGAAAGTCCCATAAGCCCTCTTTCCTTCCCCCCACAGCGCCCCCCCTCCCACCCACTCCCACTCCCACCCCCGTCCCCCCATCCACCCCTTCCCACTTCCCTATTCTGGTACTCCCCTACACTGATGCACTGAGCCTTTCCAGAACCAGGGGCCACTCCTTCCTTCTTCTTGGGTATCATTTGATATGTGAATTGTCTGACTCATCTAGATTGACCCTCATCAAATTCAGCATGCTTTCAACCACCATTTTTCAGGCATCTTCTCCTGTGCGGGTTATTCCTGTCCTTTGTGCATTCACACACACAGGGCTGCTCCTGAGGACAAGTCACTGTGTAAAGCCTTTGGCATTCGCTGCTACCCTGGGATGGTGGCGGCTTTGGACCTCTTTGCCTTCCTTCCCTGACTCTGTTTCTTCCTTCCCTATTACATCACAGCCCAGCTGTTGGGCTCCACCAACTGCATGATGACTGTTCTCTTCTTTCCAACAATTCCCTAGGACATAAATTGCACCACAATTTGACCTAATTAAATTCATACAAGGTTTTATTTATTTATTTATTATTTTTTGGCCAGCCCTTATAGAGGCGTTTTTTTTTTTTTTTTTTTTTTTTTTTTCCGCCTCTACTTTAGGAAATGTCCTTAATCGTTATCTTTCCCCTAGTCCTGACTAGTAGTTTAGCTGGCCTGGGGTTTTATCTTGTCATTCACAAACATTGCAGTTACCCTCTTCATTTCTTACCAACTCTCCATTATTTTTGAGAAAGGCACAAACTTTTCCTTAGCGTGTCAAAGAAGTCCGTCTTCTGAGATGAGAACATTACATCCTCTGACCCTCCTGGCTGCTTTTTCTCTCTGACACTGAGGTTGCTGGACAGTGTCCTGTCTCTCTTGGAGGAACAGCTCTGCTTTATGAGCACAGATCTGAATAGTTCTCTTGCTTATGAGAGGGGATTGGATGAAGGCGAGGACGCTGATCTCCTGTCCGCACTAATCAGGAAGATAGTGAGCCTCTGTGAATTAAGGCTGGAGGGGATTTGAAATGTCCCCTCCAGGAGACACTGCATCCCTGGACTGAAGCCTGGGTCACTCTGTCTCTTGGCCATATCCGCCTGTGTGGAGTTTTAATTAAGGGCCACTGATGCTTGCCAATCATGCATACATAGACTTTGTTGAATAAATATTCATTAGCTCTTTGTACATCGTTTGAACAATTTACAGAAAGTTCAGATGGTTGTATTCTCACCCTTTCAGCAGTGATGGCTGTTGCACCGGACAGTGGGTCCGCAAATCTCTTCACACCTTCCCAGGGATCTAGAAAACAGCACTTCCCGACGGGTGCATCACTACTATGGCCATCGTTGTCACCGTCATATCCATTGTCCTCATTGTGCAGGTAAAGACGAGGCACCAGGAGAATAGGCCGTTTAAGTTATGTCACAGTTCAGCCTGTGGTGGAGGCTGGATCTGAACCCAGGCAATGGAGTTTCCGCTGAACCTCTGCAGCACATAAAATGTCAGCTTTCTAATCCAAAGTGCGTAGAGAGCCAGGCATGGCATTGTGGGCCTCTGCTCTCAGCTGCTTAGGAAACTGACGCAGAAAGATCAAAGATCTATGATCTGACTGAGGCGCAGAGTGACTTTAAGCCCATAGGAAAAAGAAAATTAAAAGAGGCTATGATATCATCGACTAGTACAGAGCTTGCTTCGCATGAGTGTGGCCCTGCCTTCAATCCTTAGGACAGGGAGACAGATAGACAGAGAGACAGAGACAGAGAGACAAACAGACACACTACACATACACACAGAGATACATAGAGAAACACACACACACACACAGAGAGAGAGAGAGAGACAGAGAGAGAGAGAGAGAGAGAGAGAGAGAGAGAGAGAGAGACTGAGAGAGAGAGACTCCTAAGAGTGATGCCTTATAAAATTTCCCTCTTTTAAAAAGCTGAGGGTGGAAAATGAGGCCTTTTAAATGTTCATGTACTTACTATTACTACTCTTCTAGGGTATCTGTGTAGTAAGAGTAAAGAAATGGTCAATTCTAGTACTGTTTAGCGTTTTTGAGCACCAACCATCCACTTGAAATGAAAGACATCGATATTGAAAATAAAACTTTGTAGTTAAAAAAAAAATAGTCATGAAACTCAATTGTTCAATTAAATAGAGAAACCAAATACTGACCTTTTAGGATCATAGTTGGCTCCTCCTCTAAGAGTGGAAAATAACTGCACAGGAATCAAATCCTGATGTGTGAACTATCCCCTCAAAGGAAGATATTCCAAAGACGTCCAAAGCTTTCGCCAGGCAGGATGGAGACATCTCTATTTTTCACTCGCAAGTCACCATTACTACTGAGAGGCACAACCTTCCTGTGAAGTGTGGGTTTCAAGGAGCACGGCTCCTCTGTGCTCACCACTGCATGGAGAGGACCAGGCCGTATCTGCAAGGTGGAAGGAACACGGGACGTCTGGAAACCTCCTACGAAACAACTCTGCACAAAATGACCGTGCCCAGAAGTATCTGGAGAGCAGATTTTTTTTAATCAACGCCAGAGCAAGCCTGGATTACATTAATAACAATGTAGAACATGTGCCCCCACGTCTGTTTGTTCGGCACAAAATGAGCAGAGCGTTCACTTCGGCCGGAGCGGAAGATAAGCTCCGTGAAGGTGCAGCTGTTTCTGCAATGCCGAGGCGGCATGGGGACGAGGCCCGGGAAACTCAGGTTGTCGGTTGGCCTGCACCTGGACAAGAAGGAGCATCAACGTAGCAATTGTGAGGACAAGCAGCCAACCAGCGAACTCCTTACGGCTAGGTCGCCATTTCACTAGAGACCTCTTGACATAGCACCAAGCAGGGAGGGTGGCCATGTTTCCTCTCAAAGTCAAAGGCTGCATTTAGGTGTCAAGAAGCCACCCTCACGGTGTCTGCGGCTCACAGGACCGGGCTTTGTTCTCTCTTAGACTCACTTTCTGCATGCGCTGTTTTTACGAATGTCCTCTGTTGAGCCGGGCGTGGTGGTGCACGCCTGTAATCCCAGCACTTGGGAAACAGAGGCAGGCGGATTTCTGAGTTCGAGGCCAGCCTGGTCTACAGAGTGAGTTCCAGGACAGCCAGAACTACACAGAGAAACCCTGTCTCGAAAAACCAATAATAATAATAATAATAATAATAATAAATAAATAAATAAATAAAAAAGAATGCCCTCTGGTATGGGAGGCAGGACACAGAGGCTTTAGGATGTATCCAGTTAAGAATTTCCCGCTACAGCTGGAGAGATTAAAGCCCCAATTCCCAAGTCTGATGATGTGTTGATCTAGTTTCCCCATGGAGCAGGAGAGAAAGGACTCCTCCCCAAAGGAGCCTCCAGCCTCCACAAGCATGCCTGCACCCTCTCTCACACGCACAAACTAGCAAAACTAATACCTAAACAAATTCTTAAACGTACTCATTTGTATTTAAGAATGCTCATGTTCAGAGGCGCGCGCCTGTGATCCCTGCAGGAGGGAGGCTATGGTGGGAGGGAAAATGAGGCAGGAGAAGCAGAAGTGCCAGGCTCTCAGAATACCCACCACCGAAAGCCCGTCTCCAACGAACAACCAAAACTTCGCTAAAGCCAGGTATGTGTCCCCGACTGAGAGGCCAGCCCTCGGAAGGCAGATGAAGGAGGATGGCAGTCACTCGGAGGCCAGCTTAGTCCGTGCAGTGGATCGCCGGTCAGCCGGGGCTACAAAGGGAGACCCTGTCAAAAGCTGACATCTAGAACTTGATGCCATAGTCATCATAAACCAATGAGACATCAGGGCAGGCCATGTTGGGTGTGCTAAGAAGGCCTCTGCACACTCAACATGGTCTGCCCTGATGTCTCATTGGTTTATGATGACTATGGCATCAAGTTCTAGATGTACGTGCTCCTTTCTGTCAGCGCGCACGCACACACACACACACACACACACACACACACACATACCCATCTGCAACTAAGTATGGACTACACACACACACACACACACACACACACCCATCTGCAACTAAGTATGGACTCCTTGAAAGCAGGGCCATATACTCATCTATGTGAGTATACATATATACACAGCCCCTCCCCCGGCCATGGGTTGCTGCCTATCAACTCTATGTGAGCTTGGATGACTGTGAAAACCGAAGATCACTAATAGCAGCTGATGAACAGCAGTCCTGTGAGGTGGTCTTGGTAGCAGGGAGGGGGATAGATGTGACCTTTCAAAGGGTCTGAAAACAATTTATAGTAAGTCAGAAACTTACTCGTCTAACTATACAATATCCTGTCCATATTTTCAGAGTAGATGCAGTCTACTAGAGATGTCGTTTTTTTTTTTTTTCAAAAAGTGAACTAAAACCACGCAAGGCTGTCTTTAAGACCCAAAGTAAAGATTTTTTTTTTTTTTTTTTTTTTTTTTTTTTTTTTTTTTACCATCAGTCACAACAGAAATCTTTCTAGCAGTTTGGCAGCTGCTGACACACCTTGAAACAATCTTACTCTTTTTCCATTGTTCAAAGAGTTGGGCCCCATTGAGATTGGAGAATTTCCTTCAGGCCACAATACAAGAGAATCACAGAACCCGGGTTCCCTGTTTTATAGGACTTGATCTCTCTACATGACTAGTCACTCGAGCTGGTAAAACCAGCTTTCACGTTGGTGCTCAATTCAATAAGTGCAGAGACAATGCTTCAGTGCAGTGGCCACGGCGCCTAAATGGTTAAGGGTGAGTGCGGCTCATAAACAGGGGAATGGTGTGGTCTCTGCCCTGGGTGACTCATGATCAAATGGGAAGGGCCCTTTACACACCCAAGTAACATGTTTTGGTGTAAAAGTTTATCTTGAGAAATAACAATTTTTTTTTTTTTTGAAAATTTCTGACTCATCTAACTTGTGGGAACCCTTCCCTTCTCTGCCCCGCCCCCCCCCCCTCGTGGTATCTAACGTATATAATTACCAGGTTGTCTGGTTAGGAACCACTGGGGAGAAAGTGAAAATACAAAAGCCCTGCCTCTGGAGGATGCTTTTCAATGACTGGATGTGAGAAAATGAAATGTTCCAGCACACCTTGGTACAAAATCCAGTCCGGGAACTGTGAGCCACTGACGGACAAACCTGTAGTTCTCGAACCAATCGAGAAAGACTATTATATAAGTAAATGCATATCAGTGTTGATTCACCAGTGTTTCACATAATACCACAGTAACCAAAGAAAACGACATATAGGAAAACTATAGTGGACATTTGTGATTGAGGACATTTACTGACCACTGAAAAAGTGTGTGTTTTCAAAAACGTTTTATGAGGGCTGGAGAGATGACTTAGCGGTGAAGAGCACTGACTGCTCCTGCAGAGGAGCTGGGCTCCAACCCTATCCTTCACTTGCTGGCTCTAAAGGAACAGAACTGATTGACTGAATACATGTATTAAAAGGCAATTTATTAGGCTGACTTTCAGGACACAGTCGCAATAGTCCAATAAGACTCTCTCACAATGAAGAGAACCCAGACGTTGCACAGTGAGGCTGGGCATGAGGCTGGATGTCTTAGCCATCCCAGTCTGGCCCTACAGACCTGGACGATCTCTGGCAAAACACTGGTTTCACTCTACAGCCGAAGCTGGAAGAGGTAACAACAGGGAAATGATACTATAGCCACAGCCGAGAGGAACTCCCAGCTAGAGGGAGGCCAACTAGACCAAGAGGTACATCTCTCTCTCTTCCGTGTCCGTTCGTCTGGGCTGCCAGTGCTGTCCACACTGACGCCTGGTCTTCCTGCTTCTCATAATCAGACCAAGAAAATCTCGCACTCCCGAGAGGATGCCAGTGGCCGGAGTTTTAGTTGATTTCCGTTCCAAGGACTCCAACGCCCTCTTCTGACCTTTCTGGGTACTGCACACAGGGTTGTGGTCCACATACCTACAAGTGGGTAAAGCATTCATACGCATAGAATAAAAATTAAAAACAGAACATTGTATTAGTGAGCGGAAGCGGAAAAACAAGTGGAAGAAGGAAAGAAGAGACAGGAAGCACAAAGGGAAAGGAAGAAGGAAGAAAGGATGGTTCCTTGAAACCTGAAAGGCCCCCACCAACACAAGTGTCTACACTCCAGGCGAAGTGCTCGCAAAGAGGAAATAGCCAATAGTCCAGGAGAAGCCAGGGCTCCTGCTTCTTTACGGTCATGTAGCATAGGCTATGCCCCAGTGCTGATGCCTCCTTTAGCGACTAGACAGAGCTGGGCACACAGGCTGGAGGAGCCCCGAGGAGGAGCCAAACTGTCCAAGTGATTGCATAGTACCGATGCCTTCTGAGCATTCCTACGGTTTGTTCCTTATGATTAATTCGGCTGATTAAATTTTTCTTCCACTCTGAATACCCAAGACACAGGTAGCATTATCAAATGATTCCCAAGAAGGAAGGAAGGACAGGGCCCTGGTCCTGGAAAGGCTTGATCCAGCATTGTAGGGGATTACCAAAACAGAGAAATGGGAGGGGGTGATTGGGGAATGGGCGGAGCGAAAAGGGCTTATGGGACTTATGGGGATGGGGGACGGGGAAAGGGGAAAGCCTTTGGAATGTAAACAAAAAATATAGAAAATAAAAAAATTTTTTTTCCTCCAGATTATAATCTATGCGGAAGTAGGAGGCAATGTGCTGTTCTGGAAATAAAACATTTAAGTTAAAAATCACTTGAAATATTTTATTTTAATGTATGCGAGGAAGAAAAAGAGCTAGAGAAGAGAGAGGGAAACCCAAGAGTCAGCCGTGTGGTTTTGTGTGTGTGTGTGTGTGTGTGTGTGTGTGTGTCCAAGGGCGACTTTCCGGAGTTGGTTGCCTCCTTCCGGCTTTCCGTGAATTCCAGGGACTGAGGTGGGGGTCCCCAGGCTCGCTCAGCAAAAGGTTTCACTGAAGCAACAGTCACCGGGTGACAATTTTGAGCTTTCTACTTCCTTAGCTGGGCGACCTCAAGCTCTTCTGTCTCGTTCATGACTTTATCTCAGTAACTACACATAGAACGCGCGCAATAAATGCCGGGTGTGTTTTAATGACTTATTTTACACTCAATTGTTGGTGTGTAAAACAAGAAAATGCACACATAAGGCACATGGCAGGGGTCAAGCACGCAATGGTTAGTGAACAGACACGGGGAGGCTATGTGGGGAATGTGTCACGGATGACAGATGTGGCACCTCAGCCCTCGGGAGGCAGACACAGAAGGATCACTGCGTTTGAGGCCACTCTGGGTCACATAGACAGCGTGAGGCTCGGCAAGACTGTATAATGAGACTATGTCTCAAACAGAAAAACAGATTTTTTTTTTTCAAAAGAGGTGAAAGGGAAGGCAGGAGGGAGAGAGGTTGGGAGCCTTGTTTTACTTGTCGGGATGGAAATCCGTCAGTTTGTCATGACCTGTGAGTAGGTAGTCTCCTGCGCTGAAGGACAGCAATGACAAGTCGGTCACACTCAGCGCTGTGAGCCCTCCGCAGGAGCAGAGACACTTCAGGCAGACAGAGAGCTTGTAATGGTTGTAAAGACTGACATGACATCCCGTGGGCAGGGATCAGAAATCTTCAGTGTGCTGCGCAGTGCCGGGCGGGCCTGTGTGCGGTGCAGTGCCAGGAGGGCCTGTGTGCGGTGCAATGCTGGGCGATCCTGTGTGCGGTGCAGTGCCGGGCGGTCCTGTGTGCTGCGCAGTGCCGGGTGGGCCTGTGTGCGGTGCAGTGCCCGGCGGTCCTGTGTGCGATGCAGTGCCGGGAGGTCCTGTGTGCGGTGCAGTACTGGGCGGTCCTGTGTGCGGTGCAGTACTGGGCGGTCCTGGGTGCGGTGCAGTACTGGGCGGTCCTGGGTGCGGTGCAGTGCTGGGCGGTCCTGTGTGCGGTGCAGTGCCGGGCGGTCCTGTGTGCGGTGCAGTGCCGGGCGGTCGTGTATGCGGTGCAATGCCTGGCGGTCGTGTGTGCGGTGCAGTGCCTGGCGGTCCTGTGTGCGGTGCAGTGCCTGGCGGTCGTGTGTGCGGTGCAGTGCCTGGCGGTCCTGTGTGAGGTGCAGTGCTGGGCGGTCCTATACAAAACGCTTGGCACACGCTGAGCACACACTTGGCACACACAGGCAGCACAGCAGTCTTTACGGCGCCATCTACAGCATCTTGTCCTTCAAGTGTCCTTTGAGATGCATCACCCACAATGGCGTGGCTATTAAAAATAACTGCAATTGAATTTTCATTTACCTCCATTTTGTTCGGTCACAAATAAGCAGAAGAATAAACATCGGGTTGTGTCACAGTATAAAATAGGTTCAATTAAAACATCCTCGGATGGTTGTGGCTCCTTTATCAAAGATCAAGTGACCATAAGTCTGTGGGTTAATTTCAGGGTCTTCAATCCTGTTCCATTGATCTGTTTGCCTGTTGCTATACCAATACCATGCAGTTTTTAACACAATTGCTCTGTAGTACTGCTTGAAGTCAGGGATATTGATTCCCCCAGAAGTCCTTTTATTGTTGAGAATAGTTTTAGCTATCCTGGGTTTTTTGTTGCTCCAGATGAATTTGAGAATTGCTCTTTCTAGATCTATGAAGAATTGAGTTGGGATTTTGATGGGGATTGCATTGAATCTGTATATTGCTTTTGGCAAGATGGCCATTTTTACTATATTGATCCTGCCAATCCAGGAGCAAGAAATATTTTTCCATCTTCTGAGGTCTTCTTCGATTTCTTTCTTCAGGGACTTGAAGTTCCTGTTGTACAGATCTTTCGCTTGTTTGGTTAGAGTTACGCCAAGATACTTTATGTTGTTTGTGGCTATTGTGAAGGGTGTTATTTCCCTAATTTCTTTCTCTGCCTGCTTGTCCTTTGAGTACAAGAAGGCCACTGACTTGCTTGAGTTAATTTTATAACCTGCCACTTTGCTGAAGTTGTTTATCAGCTGTAGATGGAATAAAGATAGCCTTTTCAACAAATGGTGCTGGTTCAACTGGAGGTCAACATGCAGAAGAATGCGAATTGACCCACTCTTATCTCTTTGCTCTAAGATCAACTCCAAGTGGATCAAGGACCTCCACATAAAACCAGACACACTGAAACTATTAGAAAAGAAACTTGGGAAGACCCTGGAGGACTTGGGCACAGGGGAAAAGTTCCTGAACAGAACACCAATAGCGTACGCACTAAGATCAAGAATCGACAAATGGGACCTCATAAAATTACAAAGTTTCTGCAAAGCAAAGGACACTGTCCGAAGGACAAAACGGCAACCAACAAAGTGGGAAAAGATCTTTACCAACCCCACATCCGACAGAGGGCTAATATCCAATATATACAAAGAACTCAAGAAGTTAGACCGCAAAGAAACAAATAACCCTATCAAAAAATGGGGCACAGAGCTAAACAAAGAATTTTCACCAGAAGAAATATGGATGGCCGAGAAACACCTTAAGAGATGTTCAACATCATTAGTCATCAGGGAAATGCAAATCAAAACAACCCTGAGATTCCACCTCACACCAGTCAGAATGGCTAAGATTAAAAACTCAAGAGACAACAAGTGCTGGCGAGGATGTGGAGAAAGAGGAACACTCCTCCACTGTTGGTGGGATTGCAAAATGGTAAAACCACTCTGGAAATCAGTTTGGCGGTTCCTCAGAAAATTGGGCATGTCACTTCCAGAGGACCCTGCCATACCACTCCTGGGCATATACCCAGAGGATTCCCCTACATGCAATAAAGACACATGCTCCACTATGTTTATAGCAGCCTTGTTTATAATAGCCAGAAATTGGAAGGAGCCCAAATATCCCTCAAAGGAGGAATGGATACAGAAAATGTGGTATATTTATACAATGGAATACTACTCAGCAATTAAAAATAATGAATTCATGCAATTTGTAGGTAAATGGTTAGACCTGGAAAATATCATCCTGAGTGAGCTAACCCAATCACAAAAGAATGCACATGAAATGCAATCACTGATAAGTGGATATTAATGAGCCCAGAAGCACTAAATACTCAAGACACAAATAGCAAGTCAAATGATTCCCAAGAAGAAGAAAGGAGAGGACCCTGGGCATGTAAAGATTGCATCCAGTTTAGTAAAGAAACCGAGGGGGGAGGGGGAATGATTGGGGAATAGTTGGGGGGGAGAAGAACTATGGGAACTATGGTGGGTGGGAACTGGGAAAGGGGAAAGCCTTTGAAATGTAAACATAGAATATAGAAAATAAAAATAACTAAAAAAAAAAAAAAATCCTCACAGGGACTGGTGGGACACTTCAGTGAGAATCATGGTTCACCACATTGACAGAATGAAAGATAGAAACCACACAATCAGTGATCATCTCAACTGATAGAAATTTCACAGAGCTGGAACCTTTTCGAGATTTAAAAACAGACAAACAACAAACCGTGGAGGGGCTGGAGAGCCCTTTCTTCCTGCCCTCCCATGGTAGGTGGCTCCCAATAGCCTGTAACTCTACCTCAAGGAGATCTGTCACCCTCTTCTGGCCTCCACAGGACACGTACACACACGAAAATTAAAGGTAAATATCTTTAAACACAAAACTCTAACAAGAACACGAAGTACAGAAAGACTACACTCTGCTCTCTAAAGGCGACAGGACCGAAGCCCACAGCTAATGGTGGAAGACTAAAAACTTTCCCCTAAGGTCTAGAACAAGGTAAGAATTCACAGTCCACACTGGAGAAATGAAGGAAGGGAAATAAGGGACCAAGAAGGAAAGACAAAATGAAATGCCACTGTTTGCTGCTCATGTAAACCTAGATGTGGAAAACTGTTGTAAATACACATGCATGGACACATGTCTGCACGCAAACACATATGCGCACACATGCAAAATTAGAACATACATAATTAATGAATGAACAGAGCAAAAAAACGAAGGCTACATGTTAACAGTACTGTTTCTACACTAGCCATAAACTATCCAAAAGAAAAAGTCTCATTTATGATGATTACAAAAACAAAATGTTCAGCAATAAATTTACCCCAGGATATAAAAGACCCACACACAGTAAAACTACAAACCACCGATGAAGGAAACCAAAGACACAAATAAGTGGTGATGTTTCATGTTTATAGATATGAAGAATTAATAGCTCAAATGTTCATGCTACTAAAATTGATGTCCAAATTTGGTACAATGCCCATCAGAATTCTAATACCAGTTTTGAAACAAACAACACACTCCTTACATTTCATATGGAACCAACCACAAAAGAAACCCATCAGAGCCGGGCGTGGTGGCGCACGCCTGTAATCCCAGCACTTGGGAGGCAGAGGCAGGTGGATTTCTGAGTTCGAGGCCAGCCTGGTCTACAGAGTGAGTTCCAGGACAGCCAGGGCTACACAGAGAAACCCTGTCTCGAAAAACCAAAAAAAAAAAAAAGAAACCCATCAGTTCAGGAAAACTCTCTCTCACACACACACACACACACACACACTCACGCTCATACACAAATACACATTCACACACACACAACATACACACATAGCTTGGGGACATCACATTACCCTTCAAACTGTACTGCAAAGCTACGAGTGATTAGTATATAACACTGACACATCAACAGACAAAACAGAACAGAGAGCCTAGGAATAAATGCATGCGTGTGTGGTCAGAAGATTTCCAGGAAATACCCCAGGACGTCAGAATGGCAGCCTCTTCCATATATGGTAGTGGAAACTGGAATTCTACGTGTAGGAGAATGAGAGAGGACTTAACAGTCTCACACCATATATAAAATTCGACTCAAGTCAGAATGAATGAAGGACTTAGAAGTCCAGAAACTGAAAGTGCTCTCAGGACACAGGACAGAGAAGCTCACATGACATACGTGTGAGCAATGGTTTTTTTTTTTTTTTTTTTAAGCACAAGAATATAAGAAACAAAAGCAGAAGAAAAGGAAAACAAAAACAAACTCAAACTCAAATAGATACATGGGATGATTTAAAAGTAAAATGTCTCTTCACAGAAAAAAAATTTCAAAGTAACAACCAATGGACTGGGAGAAAACATTTAAGCCAGACATCCAGTTGGGGGAGGGGGGGAGAGATGTCCAAAATACACAAGGAATTCAAACAATAATAGCAAACAAACAAAACAAAAAAAAACCCACAACCTCAGAGCTGCTGATGAACTAAATCAACATTTGCCAATGTAAACTAGACAAATGGTCAACTATGTATATATCATTAAACTTTAAGGAGATGCAAATCAAAGTCACAGTAAGGCAACATTGTATTGTATACCTGTTAAGATGTCTTGTTGTTTTGTTTTGTTTTGTTTTGTTTTTTTGGTTTTTTGGGTTTTTCTTGGTTTTTTTTTTTTGGTTTTTTTTTTTTTTTTTTTTTGGTTTTTTTTTTTTTTTTTTTTTTGGTTTTTTGGAGACAGGGTTTCTCTGTATAGCCCTGGCTATCCTGGAACTCACTCTGTAGACAGGCTGGCCTCGAACTCAGAAATCCGCCTGCCTCTGCCTCCCAAGTGCTGGGATTACAGGCATGTGCCACCGCCGCCTAGCAAGATGTCTTGTTATCAAAAAGACAAGGCCAGTGCTGGCAGGAATGCTGGGTAAAGAAGGAAGGAATGACCTAGTGGTGAGCTTCCTCACTGTCCATGCACGAGGACCCAAGGCCAGGTCCCTGGGACTCCTCCTATAAAAAGGCAGGCGTGGCTGTAGACACCTGCAACAGAGCGTGGATGGGTAGACAGGGAGGCCTTAGGTCCCACTGATCAGCTTCCTGGGGTCCCCTAAGAAGAGCTAATCCCATGGGGATTCAACTCTCAGGCCTAATCACATTCCAAAGCGCCAACATTTTCTTTCTTTCTTTTTTTTTTTTTTATTGGATATATTCTTTTTTTTTTTTTAAAGATTTAAGATTTATTTATTTATTATATGTAAGTACACTGTCGCTGTCTTCAGACACCCCAGAAGAGGGTGTCAGATCTCATTATGGATGGTTGTGAGCCACCATGTGGTTGCTGGGATTTGAACTCACGACCTTTGGAAGAGCAGTCAGTGCTCTTAACTACTGAGCCATCTCTCCAGCCCCTATTGGATATATTCTATATTTACATTTCATTTCCCTTTTTTTGGTTCCCCACCCCCAAAGGTCCCACATGCCCTTTTCCCTCCCCCTGCTCCCTCATCCACCCCTTCCCACTTCCCTCTTCTGGTATTCCCCTACACTGATGCTTTGATCCTTTCCAGCATTAGTGTCCATTCCTTTCTTCTTGTCAGACATCATTTGGTATGTGGATTGTGTCTTTGGTGTCCCAAGATTCTAGGCTAATATCCACTTATCAGTGACTGCATACCATGGGCATTCTTTTGAGACTGGGTTACCTCACTTAGTATGTATGATGTTCTCCAGCTCCATCCATTTCTCTAAGAATTTCATGAATTCATTGTTTCTAATGGCTGAATAGTACTCCATTGTGTATATACACCACATTTTTTTGTATCCATTCCTCCGTTGAGGGACATCTGGGTTCTTTCCAGCTTCTGGCTATTATAAATAAGGCTGCTATGAACATAGTGGAGCATGTATCCTTATTGCATGCTGGGGAGTCTTCTGGGTATATTCCCAGGAGTGGTATGGCTGGGTCCTCCGGAAGTATCACGTCCAGTTTTCTGAGGAAACGCCAGACTGATTTCCAGAGTGGTTTTAAGGCATCATCATCTGGGAGGGAGCAGGCTTTAACGATGGACAAAATGATGTCAGTGGACACTGACCCTGGGGCACAAAGAAATTCGCCAACAGACTTGATTTTCAACTGTTTTCCCACTTAAGTCCTTTTCCTCTAGCAGGATCCGCACCAGAAACCAGCTGCATTAGTCTCTGGCAGTCTCGACTTCCTCCCTCGCCCCTCCCCTTGTTCCCTACAATTGTAGCAGCTTTGAGGGATTAACCTGCATCTAATTAGGTTTCTGTTTCCTCATTAGACAAAATAGAGTCAGAACATCCCCAGCTAGAGTTTTTATCCCCAGACAGAAGTGGTTTTCTCTGACATCACAGTATGGAAGACACTTAAACTTTTTCTAAAGATTTTATAAATATCTGTATTTTATATGTATGGGTATTTTGCCTGCATGTATGTATGTATGTATGTACGTGTACCACACACGTGCAGTGCCGGAGGTGGCCAGAAGTGGAGTTGCTGACAGGCTTGAGCAACCGCATGTGCACTGGGAACTGAAGCCGGGTTCCTCCCCCAACACACCATTTCTCCAGCCCCATGAAAGGCGCATGAACACAGCATATCACTGCTGTTTACCACGGATGTGCGGGAGCTGCCAGCATTCTGGACGGTAGCGTCAATGTTTCCTTTTTTCCATATTTTATTCTTTGGAAGCAAGTCACTAGGGCTAGGCTTTATTAAAAGTCGATGGTGCCAGCAGCTGCGAACTCTGAAATAGTTGTGTGCGAGCACACGTTTGATCTGAAGAAATTTTACCGACTGACAATGCAACCTGAAGTCAGAAGAGAAGAGCATCGGGCAGTGGGAAACTAACGGCTGTCTAGCTTTTTCCAGCAAGGATCTCAGTGCATTTGGATTAGGACTGCCCTTCCAAATAGTCTGCAAGACACTGATGACAATACCTAGCCTTTAAAAAACATCATCCAAATAAGAACGAGAAATGAAACTGTAAATGTCAATTTCCCAGAAACAAAGAAAAATGTGAAAGTCCAACCCGCAACGCCCAGAGATGGACCGCCAAGTCCGGAGAAGGTGAACAGCATCCACGCCGCTGAGCCAATGCCCAGCCTGGCCGCTCTCAGTCAGCAAGAGAAAGAAGTCACACAAAAGGAGAAAACAGAAAAGTACATGTGTAAAAAGCCATGAAATGCCCATTATTTATAGAATAATGCCTCTGAGCATTGCAAGTGAGCAGTCAGTATAGCAGCCTGGCACACAGTGAAAGAGAGATGATGTATATACTGTAAAAGAGTCTCCTTAGAATCTCTTGGGCTGGGGGTGGGGGGTGGGGGTGGGTTGGCTGGAGTTCAGCAGTTTTCAACCTGAGGCCATGCGTGATCTCTTTGGCAGTCGTGGGGGGGCGACTGACCTTTTCATAAGGGTCACCTAAGACCACTAGAAAACACAGATATTTATGATTCAGTGACAAAATTACAGTTCTGAAGTAGCAACAAAAATAATCTTATGGTTGGGGGTGACCTTTTAACACTTGAGACTGTAATAAAGGATTTCAACACAGGAAGGTTAAAAACCACAGATAGAGTGGAACTGCTTTACAAAAGAATATTTGATACTTATTAAGAGGTGAAATTATAGATAGAAAATCCCTGGTAATCTATTAAAAGGTACGCACACAGGGATAGAAAATTGGTTGGTTGTAATTTGGGGGGGGGGAAGTTATTTTGAGGGTGACTGGGTTGTGATGGTAGACTGTCTTCTAAGTATCTGTTAAAGCTAAGGAATACAAACTACTAGGATTATTTTTACATTTATAAATTACAGGCTCAAAAGAAAAATATATGCGCTAAGACTGAAAAGTAGTAAAGACAGAGACAGATGCAGAGTCTGTGTCATAACACACCAGGATTTGTAAAGAAATTTAGCAGGCAACACTTGAAATCCAGAGACATGTAGGTTTGTTTTGTTTTGTTTTGTTTTTAATGATTTATTTATTTATACAGGGACACTGTAGCTGTCTTCAGACATACCAGAAGAGGGCACCGAATCTCACTACAGATGGTTGTGAGCCACCGTGTGGTTGCCAGGAATTGAACTCAGGACCTCTGAAAGAGCAGTCATTGCTCTTAACCGCTGAGCCATCTCTCCAGCACTAAGATGTAGTTCTTAATACACTGTGTTGAGTAGCCAAAAAAAAAAAAAAAAAAAAAAAAAAAAAAAAACTGGACCTCGGCCTACTTTTCACCAAAATAAGTTCAAGGTGACTCCCTCTCTGGCTGGAAGAATGGAAACATTTAAAACATACTCTAAGGGCTGGAGAGATGGCTCTGTGGTTAAGAGCACCGACTGCTCTTCCGAAGGTCCTGAGTTCAAATCCCAGCAACCACATGGTGGCTCACAACCACCCGTAATGAGATCTGACTCCCTATTCTGGAGTGTCTGAAGACAGCTACAGTGTACTTACATATAATAAATAAAAATTAAAATAAAATAAAACATACTCTAAAACAAGAGAAGTCTTCTAGAATCATAGAATTATAAACCTTCTTACTATGACGCAAAAGTTTTGAAGCCATCAAATAAGTATAAAAATAAACAACTTCTGCAAGTGTGTACCATCTGCTATCGTGAGTTTAAAACACTCCTGTGTGTATGAATGTGATGAGCTTCAAACAGCAAGACGCTGTTAAGAAAATGCTGGGGAGCAGGGCGTGGTGGCGCACGCCTATAATCCCAGCACTTGGGAGGCAGAGGCAGGCAGATTTCTGAGTTCGAGGCCAGCCTGGTCTACAGAGTGAGTTCCAGGATAGCCAGGGCTACACAGAGAAACCCTGTCTCAAAAAAAAAAAAAAAAAAAAAAAAAAAAAAAAAAAAAGAAAGAAAAGAAAAAAAAGAAAAGAAAATGCTGGGGAAAGAGACTGAGAAACACTCAAGTTCGTATTGACCGTGTATGATAAACAATTTTCAAATCCAGAAATAATTTTTTAAATTGCCTACTTTGAACCAGCAGTATAATTTGTAGCCCACCATAAAAATGTTCTGTCCACGAAGTGTCTGATTCTCACGAATCATACAGATGAGAATCAGAATTACACAGATGGATCCAAGTCTCAGTACTGTACCTGATATATATGTATAAAGACATAGCAGCCGGCTAGTATGATTCTCTTCAAGTCATGGCACAACTGTTTTGAAATGGCTAACTTCCAGGTACTATATAAAGGTGCTACTTGCACACCAAGATATAAAAATTTCCATTTTTCAAAACTAACTGAAGTTGGCCCCCATTTCATTAATTTGAAGCAGTAAGGGTCATTTAGGTCGGGCTCAATACCTGATCACAGACCTAAATGTGGTGGTGCAAGCCACCACACTTGGAAGGCCAGATGGCCTTGGAGTTCAGGCCTCGCCTGGTCTACACAGTGACTTCCAAGGGAGCCCAAACTGCAGTGAGATCCCAACTCCAACAAGCAGCACCTGAGCACACATCCTTTGGGCCCCCAGTCCAGGTCAGGTTCAGTGCACACAGCCTTGCTTTGAAAGGACTGGTTCTTCGGCGGAGACCTTCACCTCATCTCCATCTACTGAACTACCCTGTTACTGGGACAGTTCAAATCCCACTCACTTCAAAGCCCTCCGCAAATGCAACCTGGCATATTATATACACATGCTCAGGAGGGTAACAAAGTGATAAAAGGAAACAAAGGCAGGTTGTCCAACATAAAAAGTTATTTATTAAACAAGTTAAATACAACTAAAAGTATATTTAAAAGTCCAGCATTATTGGATCCCTTTTGAAATATTTATTTTTGAGATCATGAATTGAGTCAAACATTTAGTAACAAAAGAAATAATAAAACTGAATAGATATGAAAATAGTTTTTAACACAGAACCTGGTAAACTCAGAAAATCAAAAACCAAAAATCAAAACCAAAACATACAACCATATGAACTGTTAAAATATGAAACTAGAGCATGGCACGTGTATTTGAAGCTGCTGCTGGTATACTCCAGTGCGGGCCAAATGAGCTATGTCCAAGCTAGTAAACAACAAATAAAGACACGTTTTCAAAGTAGCATGTTTTGTTATACAGAGTAACTTTTGTTATTTTCCTTTTCTGATGCAGATTCTCATGTATCTCGGGCTGGTCGAGAATGATCCTCCGACCTCTGTCTCCCAACTGCTGGAATTACAGGCATGCTCGACCATGCCTGGCTTATATACAGAGTAATTTTAGAAAGATTATGTGTTATGTGTGTAAACTGTCCACATTCAGCAAAACATATTTTACATATGAACACATTCACTCGCACTTAATGGAAGACAAAACAAAACATAATTTAAACATCTTGATTTGAGAATAATGTTGGATCTGCTACATTGCAACATCATAATCACCAAATGTACTATCAAAAGATAGTTAAATTTTTTAAAAAATAATTTCTTTCAAAACTTTTTGTATTTTAGGGTAAAAAGAAATATAAGATTCTTTGCTCATAAATGATGGTGCTTAGTTTCAATGGCTAACACAAAAAGCAGTCAAGAGAATCCGAATCCGGATTAAGTCCTACAGAAAAGCCTCTCTCCAGCAGTTCCAAGTGTGTTATTCAGTACTTCATGGAAACGCTGTGCCACAGCTCTGGCGCTGTTTCTGCTGTAAATGTCTTCTGCTTCTGACACCCATCAAAGGCTTTCAAGCAGACCTGAGCCTGGCAGTCCACAGGAGACCAGCATCTGAACAGGCCTGCAGTGGACATGAAGGCTTTTATAGCAGTCAGTCTGCATTCTCAGGAAGAATCGGGGTGCAACAGCTCATCCAGAACCACACACTCACTCCTGTGTAACTGTCAGCCATACAGACAGACATCCACGGCAGCACCCGCACGCCTTCCTCAGTCTCCCCACAGCCAGGCTTCAGTCTGAGAGCGAGGGGGAGCGCACAGACCTGCCGCTGGCAGGGCTGGAGAAGGAGAAGGGCTCCTTGTCCTTGTCCTTGTCCTTGTCCTTGCTGTCATGCTTGTGCTTGTGCTTGTGTTTGTGCTTGTGCTTCTTCTTCTTCTTCTTGTGCTCGTGGTGGTGGTGGTGATGGTGTTCGCCGTGTCGGGAGGACAGCGCCTCCTTGGTAAACACCGAGAGCGGGGCAGCCACCAGGGAGTGCACACCCATCTCCAAAGGCTGCTCCTTACCTTCGGGACGGAAACACAAACACGGAATGAGCTTCTGTGTTGGTAAGGAAGGACAGCTCTCCTCAGAGGAGGCTGAGGACAGTCTCATGGAGTACACGACGGCTAGCTAGTTTAACAACACTGCCAGCATAGGCCAGAAGTCAACTAGTTTAGGTCCATCTGGCCTATAAAAAATTATAATGTGCTAATGTATTAGCAAACTGTCCTTTGAATATTAATATTTTGTAGGTATTATGATTCAACAATCACTTCCTGTGTGCTATACACTAAAATCTATACTGGCCAAAGAAAATATAACTCCCTGCCCTGAGCAGAGAGGGCAGTACTTTATTGGGTCACTTAGAAAGTTATTCATACACAAATATACTATGCTAATTACTGAAAGGCATCTTAATGAAAATTAAATGCTTCCTTAGTCCTTAGATGATTTCTGGGGATAGAGAGGTAAACTCTTCTGGAAGACTCGGTACACACAGTGAAGACCCAGGAAGTGCAGGGGCTGTGAAAGCAACTGTTCCCGAAGACAAGAGAAAAGGCAGGAACCGAACCTTGGGAGCCCACGTTATAGCTCACACTGCGCCGTTAGCCTCTCGTGTGTACCGCACTGTGTCTAAAACCTGACTCATGTCCTCAAGGGCTCCCTGCAGTTCTAATAACCTGCTGACCAAGAAACTGTAACAAAATGTGCTACTGTATGATCTTAGTTTCCATCTTAAATGCCTTAAATATGCTCCTCAAGCTAGAAGTATAGAAAACCAGACTCATGCCTCATGGAACCTAGCCAGGTAACAGGGAAGAGAAACAAAAGTAAGGCCACATAAGCATCTGCGCTCCCAGCTCATGGCCAGCCAGCCAGCATCCACCACGGTTGGCAACGGCCTACACTAACTAGCTAACTGTCTGCACTTCTCAGTCTCGGGTCCTGAGCTGCACATGTCTGCATCATTCCTAAACACTGGCCAAGCTGTTCAGACTTCAGAAAGGTCAATGGTTATCCTGGAAGTTGTGCTTGAGCAGAGGCAAAGGCCAAATGGATGTCTGTGGGCTTACTCTTTTCCAGGGAATACCTACAACCAATTTGAAGGTGAATCCATCTTTACCTGCAGGCCTCATAGCTCAGAATAGGATACCCTGCCTACAAATCTTAAATTTTGCTCGACTTTTATGAGAACACCGGAAGTTAAGTAGCTTTAAGAACCTAGGAGGCAGGATCAACGGCTCCTGTGACAAAGCATTGAGTCCAGTTTGTGTCGGAATATTTACAGGATGAGCCTGAAGCATTAGATACAACAACGAGGAACGTAAAGGCTGGCCTGACTGACTCAGGAGGCGGGCGGCCTTTAAAGATGTTCAAAGATACAGCAGTTCCAATACTAATCCTGGATAATAAATACAATGAACTGATCATCGGTACAGAATGTGGTCAATAAACTCATTGTTTTAAAATTATTAATTACGGAGAAAATTAGGCATATATCTAGACTTTCCTATATGGCTCACACCAATAAGTAATAATAAAAGAGAATTTAGCTTTAGAGAAATAATGCATCCTAAAAATAAAAATGGAAAGATTAATTAGGATAATATTACTTTGTAATCCACAATGAATTAATGCATCTAGATTCTGAATAGCCACAACAGTTAACCTTGGAAAGAGTCACCTGGATGCCGGTGCTTCTGATGGAGATACACAGCGCCAGCAAACCTGCCTCCAACTATGCGTCTAGACAGGACTGTCACCCTACCAAAGTTCAAGGGACTCTGTTGTGTTAACTTTACTACATATAAACACCTGAAAACTACAGATAAAAATATGACTAACATACGTGGCAGGGTGGAAGGAGAGAAGCTGTGGACTGGAGTATAAATCTAAAAAGGTAACCAACAAAAGAATGCCTGTGGACTTCGCGTGGGCACTGACATAACAAATACACGCTGAGAGAAACAGCCGAGGAGGGGCTCCGCGTGGCTCAGGAGCTGACAAACCCCTTCAGTGACGTGAAACACTGTCTCTATCAAGACGCACATCATTCAAAACCCTGTAAGATATTCATTTGTGTTATGCAAAAGCTATTCTGAACTGGTCTGCCCAATGTAAAATCTTGTTGTTAAACAAACAAGCTGTAGTCAACATAGCAGATGTGAAACAAACAAATGTACCTAATAAAAGCCTAACCTGCAAGCCCTGTAGTCCATCTAATAAGAACACTTAAGAAACACTAAACAGGCCGGGCGTGGTGGCGCATGCCTGTAATCCTAGCACTTGGGAGGCAGAGGCAGGCGGATTTCTGAGTTCGAAGCCAGCCTGGTCTACAGAGTGAGTTCCAGGACAGCCAGGACTATACCGAGAAACCTTGTCTCGAAAAACCAAAAAAAAAAAAAAAAAAAAGGAAATACTGAACAGTCTGCTAATTTTACTGACTTCATTTATATTAGGTATACATTCATATTTAATACAAAGTGTATAGTTTGTTAGAAAAGACATGAATTCTGCTCTTTTGGTTCTTTAGATTAAATAAAAAAATAAGATGTTGAAATACATCATTGTAATTTAAAGAATTAAAAAAAAAAAAGTCAGTCTGTTTCTCATCTTGAGTTCCAAAGGAAAGATCTCTAGGGAAAGCATACAAGCTTTTTACAACAAATTGTTTTAATTTCAAAGTAAGATTTCAAACACTAGACTTGTATTTTCTGAATTATGCAAGAAGGCATTACATAACCAGCAGCCCGAGCGAGGCAGCTGCAGGACTCCCCCCTGCCCCTCATAAGTCACTAGGGAGCTCCATCTGCTCCACCCCCCATCCCCCCACCCCTGCTCCTCATCCTGCCATTACTAACTAAACCCAGTGGAGGACAGGAGGCTCGGTGTTGGGAGGAAGGACCTATGATGCTCAAACCTGTCACTCACAGAAGCACTCAACCCTTCCTGCCTACTCTCCTTCCCTCAGGACAGGGGAAGAGAAAGGGAGTGGGTGAAGGGACCGTTCTTACACCTCTCCTGGGTTATCCCACGGCCTGACCTACCACCTCCACATCTTTTTTATCCTCATACACAGGAAGACGGAGAGTGTGGTGTGTCTGTGTGTGTGTGTGTCTGTGTCTGTGTACCTGAAGCTATGTGTGTTCCACATGTGCACATGTGTGTGTAGTAGGAGTTAAAAGTATGTCATCAGCTGGGCGGTAGTGGCACACGCCTTTAACCCAGCACTTGGGAGGCAGAGGCAGGCGAATTTCTGAGTTCGAAGCCAGCCTGGTCTACAGAGTGAGTTCCAGGACAGCCAGAGCCACACAGAGAAACCCTGTCTCAAAAAACAACAACAACAACAAAAAATAGTATGCCATCACTGTCCTCTACTAGTTAAACATGCATCACCCCTTCAGCTGCCTTAAAGCAGCATCTTTTGTTTCTATTTTTCCTGGTTGAGATCTGTAACACATTTCTGTTCTTGAATGTCATCTGGGTTCTTGGCTCTAAGTCATTAAGACATAGGAGATGTCACTTCACTTTGTGAGCAAAGGAAGCAAGGGACCCACACTCAATAGCTCTGAACCCGAGTAAAGCAGCCCTGCTAAAGGACCTTTATTCCGTACTCGAGAAGAGCAGCAAGTCTACGATCTTAGACGCAGTCTCTCCCTCTCAGTCAACTGGAGCGAACATCTTAATACGTTCCAGGGAGCACTAGTAAGAGAGGCCGGCTGGACACGCCCCACAAAGCCCACATGCGCTCCCTCCTCTTTTTTCCAGTCTATCAATGTGTTAGGAAAAAGCTATATTTGAAATTCAAAACACACACACACACACACACACACACACACACACACACAGGTGTGAGGAGGGAAAGGACTGAAAGGACAGGAAGAGAGAGGTGAGAGAAGTGAAGGAGGAGGAAATGGGAGAAGGAGGCAAGGAAACAATCGGCCAGGCCCTTCATTCACAGAAATACAAGGCCAAGGCCCAGCGGGATTCCTCCTGAAACATATCGTGTGAATCCACTACTATAAATTACACACCTCACACAAAGCTTTCGGCAGACAACAATCTAAGTTCTTAACCCTGAAGCATTCTGAGCTGTTGCTTTTGGCTGAAGTCTATTTAATCACAGTTGCTCCTTGAGTTCCTTCCTCAAATCAATAAGCATGACTCTTCTGTTTATACCATACGAAAACACACATTACCAAAGCAAAAATCCACCCACCGAAACATAAGCAGAAATCCATAGATGTTTAAGGTTTACTAATGCCTTTGGAAATCCCGGTGTTTAGAAGTGACTTTGCTTATGTGGCTTTTTTTCTTACTCCTTTTCCTTAAACATCTGAAAACCGTAATCTTTGTTTCCTGGTAGCTCATAGCATCTGACAGGTGCTAGTTATTTGGATTCTGATCTTTGTACTCACACACGTGTGTGTCAGGGTGGAATAACGTACATGCATGTGTATGCGCGTGCGTGCGTGCGTGGTGTGTGTGTGTGTGTGTGTGTGTGTGTGTTTCAGAGGACTTCGACTCTCTCCTTTCATCATGTGGGTTCTGAGGCTTGGTATGGAATACTCTAAATACAAGTCTAGCACTGAGTTTTCATGAATGAAGCAGAAATCCTGACTGAGCTCTGGGTGACTTCTTTGTTGATTCTGTGCAGGCACGGCGACAGGTTCTACGGTTTACATTTAACTTCTGACGACAAGGCAGGAGTGTGTGATTTCATAATTATAGTAGCTAATTACAACATAATGAATAATTTTCTTCCTCATTATTTTTGTTATTTAGAAATTTTCTATTAACACAAACACAAACTTCTGAAATGGATAAACACTAATCTGAAATAGTCTTTAAATTACATAATATAAAACCAATATATCTCAAGAAAACTAAGTTCTCCATTTTCCCAGTATTTTTCAATTGATAAGTTAATTCTAAATTTAATTTTCTTGAGACAAAACAAACAAATGAACGAGCGAAGGAACAAGCAAGGGCACCTGCTCCCTTTCGGGACAGTTCCATACTCCACTGGGGTTTTGTGGTTGGTGTGATGTCACAGCCCAGTGACTGCTGGGGCATCAAGGAAGATCTGGAGCTGGACGGTCGGTACTTAGAGAGCCCTAAAAGATCAAAAAGGGGAAATATAGTTCTTTGTTTCCTAAAAGCAGAAAAAAAGTTTAACAGGTTTCACATGTTAGCTTTAAAACCAGAAACAGTTCAACTCTAGTAAAAGTCTAATCATAAATGCAATACAATATGAAGACTACAAAAGATCACAGTAATTTAATCCTTTGACCTATTGCCTCAGAGAAAATTCACACATGAAAGACTTGCTGAACACTTAAATCAGGGCTTATACTCCGCTACAGGAGCCACTTTATCTATGTTATTATTTATTTGGCATTTGCAAATAGTTTCCAAATTTTCCTAAAAACATTTCTATTATCAAACTTACTGAATACATCAAAAAGATGTTACAAACGCATTTTAAAACAAGAAGTAGTTTTAATGGTATAACATAAAACAGGATAATAGAAACCAGGTCAGATTCTAGTCCCAAACTTATGCACAAACGTACAGTTTCCCATCTTCATCTCCAAGGCCACCGGTGTATCAGCAGCTTTGTGTGCTCCTGTGTCTTTGTGTCTTTTACATCTGTTGTTAGTGGTTCAGCAGTTTGTTTTTTTGTTCTGAGTTGCAGTAGAGATTGAACCCTCAAGACTAGGCTGACCAATAATAAAATCAGAAAGAAGTGCCCAGACAACAGACACATAAATTGCAACACATGTTTCCAAAGAAATATGGAAAGCAAGGTACCATGAGTCCTCCCAAAGGTCCTAACTCCTCAACTACTGGACACTGAAATACCTAAAACTTAACTCATAAACAAGATGAATGGCCTTAAATACTGTACTGGCTGGCTTTGTGTCTCAACTTGACACAGGCTGGAGTTATCACAGAGAAAGGAGCTTCAGTTGGGGAAGTGCCTCCATGAGGTCCAGCTGTGGGGCTCAATTAGTGATCAAGGGGGGAGGGCCCCTTGTGGGTGGTGCCATCCCTGGGCTGGTATTCTTGGGTTCTATAAGAGAGCAGGCTGAGCAAGCCAGGGAAAGCAAGCCAATAAGGAATATCCCTCCCTGGCCTGTGCATCAGCTCCTGCTTCCTGACCTGCTGGAGTTCCAGTCCTGACTTCCTTTGATGATAAACAGCAACGTGAAAGTGTAAGCTGAATAAACCCTTTCCTCCCCAACTTGTTTCTTGGTCATGATTGTGCAGGAATAGAAACCCTAAGACAAACACGTATGACTACATAGGCAGAGAAACTCAGCAACACAGAGAAGAAAGTTGGTAAAAAAAAAAATAGGTAGGAATATAGATTTTTTAAAAAGGCAGCAGAGTAGAAAAAATTCAGAAATTAAGATTTGAGAAAAAAAGTTAGAAATGACAAAACTGAATTAAATAAAAACTACAGTGTCATTTTAACTAACAACAGACTAAGCACAAAAGGTCCTACTGCAGAGCCTAAAAATCAGACGACAGGTCCTGAAACCAACATGGTGAAAGGGAGAGGACTTCATCTTCTTTAAAAGAAAAAAAAAAAAAAAAAGATTTATTTATTTCATTTGAGTAGTACACTGTAGCTGTCTTCAGCCACACCAGAAGAGGACAGGTCCCATTACAGACGGCTGTGAAACACCATGTGGTTGCTGGGATTTGAATTCAGGACCTTCAGAAGAGCAGTCAGTGGTCGTAACCACTGAGCCACCTCTCTCCAGCTTGAGAACTGACTTCTACACGTTGTCCTACAACTTGCATATGTGTACTGAGGCATGCATGTATACACACACACACACACACATTAAATACTGAATTCAAATACTAATAAATAAGCCGGGCGTGGTGGCGCACACCTGTAATCCCAGCACTTGGGAGGCAGAGGCAGGCGGATTTCTGAGTTCGAGGCCAGCCTGGTCTACAGAGTGAGTTCCAGGACAGCCAGAGCTCTACAGAGAAACCCTGTCTCGAAAACAAAACAAAACAACAACAAATACTAATAAATAAATAGAAAAATAACCAAAAAGGCAAAACAGCATGACTACAATTCTAAGACCTTTGGCATACAATTAAGAGATAAAACCTGACACAGCCCTAGGCACAGCTTCTAGAGCAAGGTAGGCGTGAAGGCAAGTCCTCTCGAAGAACAGTTCAGCCGCTTCGGAGAAGAAAGCTCACCAGCATGGCGTTAGGAAGACCAAGAGGGGAACATGAGTCACAAAACACCTATAGCCTGTTTAGAGGTCCAGACAGGTTGGAGCCCCTAAGAGCCATAATGATGGGCGGCCAGAAGGGAAACCCCTCTCAAACTCCCAATTCAAACAGCCTGTTCCCTTCAGAGATGGAAGAAGAAACAACCCCAGAGCTGTTGCAGCGAGATCCCTGGTGCCCTGCAAGAGACCTCACAGGGAAGCCCCACCTGCGTGCCCCAGGTTGATCCATGGGTTCCTCACAGGGAAGCCCCACCTGCGTGCCCCAGGTTGATCCATGGGTTCCTCACAGGGAAGCCCCACCTGCGTGCCCCAGGCTGATCCATGGCCCAGGAAAATCCCGAGATTCAGCCATTCCATTCATGACCGTGCGATCAAACTGCCTGCTTGGATCCCCAAAGAGACAACCTACTGGATGGGGGTCCAATCTAGCTGGGCCAGTAGTGTGGTCAAGGCGGGCCAAGAGCTCTTCTCTTCAAGGTGAGGGGCAGCACACTGCTGCCACTGTAGCCCCCCCCCATTTCACTGCCCCGTGGCAAGAGCAAGGCCCAACCCTGGTTTGTCCCCACTCTGCCACAGGACTTTTTCAACTTTCTTCTGGAGGAAGATGAAGGGGAAGAGGAACAGGAAGGGAAAGGGAAGGGGAAAGGAAAGGGGAAGAGGAAGGGGAAGGGGAAGAGGAAGAGGAAGAGGAAGAGGAAGAGAAAGAGGTACTGAACAACTCAGCCAACCCTGCAAAGAAGACCCCAGTGACAGACAGTCCAAGCAGATGGTACTCTGGGTGTTGTACCCTACAGCATCACCCACCACATGATCCCAGCCCAGAACTCCTGCCTCTCTCCTATCCTGGCCAAGACTCGGAGCCCCTAGCCCCGCCCTCCCATTCCTTCAGGCCTCCAGTTTTCAGAACCTGCTGCCGCCTTCTCTTTTAATGCTCGCTGGTTCATCTGAGGCCCCAGAAACAGCCCACAGTGTCCCTTTGGCCAGGGTCCTTGCTTTACTTCCTCAAGGATTTTCAGTCATAAACTCCTTCGCCCCCATCTCCAGTCTTGTGGACACAGACCTTGCACTCATCTCCACTGACACACCTGCAAGATGCCACCCTCAGAGTGTTGGCCTTGTGCCACTCCCTCAGAAAAGGCCACTTGGGCCAGCCTTCTATCCTTGCTGCATAGCATCTGACTACCCTGGGTGTTCAGGACCAGCTGGGGTGTGGGTCAGTGTGTCTGAGCCCTCAAGCACACAGACCACAACCCGCATCAGCAACAACAGTCAGCCAGAGTCGGAGCCCCAGAAGGCAAAGGGCGAGGAGCACAGCTGGAGAGACTGCCCAGGACTCTGATGGGTTCCCACTTGGTTCCTGGACTGGCAGGATTTGCCTTCTCAATGCTGGCTCCCAATTCATGAGGGTCACTGCCCTCAAGGCTTCCAGATGTGCCAAGGTGACAAAAGGACTCTCCACCGCCTCCTCTAGCAAAGGACACCAACAACTCCCTATCCCACACCCCATCCCAATCCCTGCCCTCAGATGTCATTTCTAGACTTTCAAATGATGTGAGCCTCCCCCTAACCCAACAGAAGGTGACTGGCCCCCCTCAACACAGTACACTGTCACTCCTGGAAGCACCCCACTGCACTCTGCAATAAACCCTCTTTCCTACCAGAGAGAGAGAGACAGAGAGACAGAGAGAGAGAGAGAGAGAGAGAGAGAGAGAGAGAGAGAACCTAACCTAAGAAGAATATCTATCCACAACCTAGAAGAACTGAGACTAAACGCCAAAGACAGAACCACAATGAAATTATAAGGGAAAGTCCCTCAAAGCTAGAGTAATAGACATCCAAACACAAGAGGCATTTAGAAGCTCACCGAGACGGGAGTGAAGAAGAACCTCTCCGTGATAGGTAACAGTGAAAATGGAAAGCCTCAAGAGCAGAGGCAGACCCTGACAGCTATAAAGGGACTGGAAAGGCAGGTCAATTATCAGAGGATTTGCTTAGATGAAGCGCTGGGTTTAATCTCCAGCTAGCATAAAACTAGTCATGTGCACTGAACATTTATAATTCCAGGATTTAGGAGGTAAAGGCAGGAGGATAAGACGCTCACCACAGGCTACACAGCAAGTTCAAGGCCAGCTTGAGATACATAAGATCTAGCAATAAAAAGTGAATGATTTAAAAACTCCTGTAAGGGCTAATACAACAGCACATTTACACAGACAAACACATCAAGTAACATCAGAGCTCACCAGCAACCCAAGAGCCAGAAAACCACGGAAATATATGCTCAAGTTCTGAAAATCAATAGCTGCTACAGTCAATAGAGGTACTTTTTAATTAATAAAAGAAATAGATACTTCAAAACATGCCAAATCAAGACAACTCAGGTTGACACATTAAAGGAATACCATAGACAGAAGCAGTTCGAGGGCCAGCAATGCTCTCCTTCAAGTCGTGAGCTTAAACAAGAACCCCATGCCAGGTGCAGCACAACCACCTTCCCAAGAATTATCTGCTACAGAGGCTGTGCACACCCCTAAAGTAAAGGCCATGGGCATGGAGGATGACTCGGCAGTTAAAAGCATTTGCTGTGCTTCCAAAGGGCCCGTGTTCAGTTCCAAGCACCCATGTTAAGAGGCTCACAACTTTTCTAACTCAAACTCAAAGGAATCCAACACTGTTCTTCAAACTTTCAGAAGACACTTACCCTCCCAACACACACACACACACACACACACACACACACACACACTAATAGCAATAATAATAAAAAAATCTTTGAAAAAAAATACAGACTCCCAAAAACAAAACAAAACAAAACAAAACAAAACAAAAAAACACTTAAACCGGGCGGTGGTGGCGCATGCCTGTAATTCCAGCACTTGGGAGGCAGAGGCAGGCGGATTTCTGAGTTTGAGGCCAGCCTGGTCTACAGAGTGAGTTCCAGGACAGCCAGAGCTACACAGAGAAACCCTGTCTCAAAAAACCAAAAAAAAAAAAAAAAAAAAAAAAAACCAAAACAACAACAACAACAACAACAACAACAAAATACAGACTATCGTATAGCTCTAGCTTCCCTACCAGAATGAGACGTTAAGGCCCTTTTATTGAACACACTCTACACTTCGGTTACAGAATACAAAGACATGAAGAGAGAGCTGAGCTGGAAACTCGCGCCCTGCTTACTAGTGTTTACAGTGCAGGAAGGTGCAATGCAGGCTGCAACTCATCCACAGTGTCTCGCAGGGGCAGCCTGGTGAGAGGGACAATACCGACCCACTAGGTAAAACCACTGGGGCATCGGTGGCACAGCTATCTGTGAGATGGCCAAGAGTCTCTGAGACTCCGTTTGATGGCCGGCTTCACAGGGGGGAATCCACACCTGATACTAGAAACCTGGCCAAAGCCTGGCCGGGAGGACATGGGCCCAAGCAGGGAACACATTACCACTAATGGACAAGTCAAGCTGCCTTCTAAACATCTGTGCTTGTTTTAAGACCATTGTGGCTCTCAGCAGAGTGACAAGGCTCTAGTGAACAGAGACTCATGTCTGACCAAAGCACTAAGAATAAATGACAGAAGGCGGCTCAGCTTACAACAAGAGTGTTTCTAACCCTTCACTCCACTGAGACTCAGGGCACATCATAGAAAAGAGGGCAGAAAGAATTTAAGATGAAGAATATCCTGAATCACTGCTGTTGTAACCATGCAGAGCAGCAGCTAGAGGGCTGCACACTTCCCATCGTGTAAGGCCCCACGTCTTCCTGTGGTAACTGCATTAATGGTTGCTTGAGCAGGGATGTCACTAGCTAATGGCACAGCCACAGGAGGTTGAGGTAGGAAACATAAAAGGTTCAGAGAAAGGAAAGGGAATGCCAAAAGGCAGTGGGGTGGACATAACCACGACACACTGTACATACGTATAAAATACCAAAAAACATTCAAAGGAAGGAAGACTAGATGATTGGACCAGAAAATTTAGAACCAACAATTAGAATTATTTCTAAGAAACACAGCTCGCTAGCAGACACTCAGACTGAGAATCATAGTGCAGAAATCACTCCAGCACGCAAACAGGCTGAAAACAGACCGCTCTAGTTCTTGTAACATATGATTATATAGACTTCCAACCCAAATGCATTAAGAGAGACAGAGGGCCAGTGAAACATATTAATGAAGGCAACATAGAGACCACATAGAGAGTACAGGCCAGGATAAAGATGGGGGGGGGTGCGCACGAGCACCTGTTTCTCGAGACGGGGTTTGTTAATGTGGCCCTGGCTGTCCTGGAACTTGGTCTACTGACCAGACTGGCCTGTAACCCAGAGATCCGCTTACCTTTGCCTCCCGAGTGCCAGGATTAAAGGCATGTGCTATCACTGACCATATCAGGATTTTAAAATAATCAGAAAAAAGAGCAAACATACTCAAGGAAGAAAGAGAAGATAAAACTCAAACTCATATTAGAGAAAAGAAACGCTAAAAAAATGAATCTAAGCTGAGAGAATAGCTCAGTCCATAAAATACTTGCTTTGTAGGCACGGCCTCAGTTTGGACCACCAAAACCCACGTTTAAACATGGGCACAGTGGCACATGCTTTTATTCTAGTGATGGCTAGATGGGGGGAGGGGGGGAACAGGCAGGTCCCTGGAAGCTCACTGTCTCAACAAAAGGTAGGCAGCGGCTAAATAAGGACGCCCACAATTGTGATCTCCATACACATGTGTGCACCCACACATGAACACATGCATACACACTAAATTTATCATTTTGCAGTTATTACTAAGATGACACAACCAACAAAAAATATGGTCATTGAGAAATAAATACAAGGAAATCTGTGTTATCAAATTATATGGAACAGACAGACCAAAAAAACCAAAAGGTTATGGAAAACATTAACTCTAGTTGAAAAAAAAAACTATTTTAAATGTCTACAGTCCTATTATTAAGAGTAAATAAAGCTGGGTGGCGGAGGTCCAAGCCTTTAATCCAAGCACTAGGGAGGCGGAGGCAGAGGCAGGTGGCTCTCTGTGAGTTCAAGGCTAGCCTGATCTACAGAGCTAGTTCCAGAACAGCTGAGCTATACAAAGACACCCTGTCTCCTGTTTCAAAAAACCAAAAGGGGGAAAAAAGAGAGTAAATAATATATTTTGTTATAACAGATACCTTACACAAATCCAAATTTTTTAGGGAGAGAGTGAGACAAGGCTTCACTATATAGTTCTGGCTGGCCTGGAACTCACCATGTAGAGAACCAATATAATAGAACAAATTAGAAGTACTTGTTAGCCGGGCGGTGGTGGCGCACGCCTGTAATCCCAGCACTTGGGGGGCAGAAGCAGGCGGATTTCTGAGTTTGAGATCAGCCTGGTCTACAGAGTGAGTTCCAGGACAGCCAGGACTACACAGAGAAACCCTGTCTCGAAAACCAAAAGAAAAAGAAAAAAAAAAAAATCCCTTTTCGCCGGGCAGTGGTGGCGCACGCCTGTAATCCCAGCACTCTGGGAGGCAGAGGCAGGCGGATTTCTGAGTTCGAGGCCAGCCTGGTCTACAGAGTGAGTTCCAGGACAGCCATGACTACACAGAGAAACCCTGTCTCGAAAAAAAAAAAAACAAAAACAAAAACAAACAAACAAAAAAGAAGTACTTGTTAATTTTATTAGTGTGTGCGCGTGTATGCAAGTGTGCCACAATACACAGACGGAGGTCAGAGGACTTGAGGAGGTCGGTTTTCTCTGTCCACCTTTACAGGGTGCCAGGCACTGAACTCAGAACGACAGACTTGCACAACCAATGCTTACCCACTGTACCATCTGGCCAAACTTCCAAAAAGTACTTTCTACAATTTATCAATTTGTCAATGTAAATGACACTGAAACAATTCAAGAGTTTTATATTGGGTTCTCAATGTTACACTTGCTCGTTTAAAAGTAGATTAGCAGACCCTAGAGCATCAGGATACATGTGGACGCGGCCCCTCCCCCAAGGCATGTGCGCATCCTTACCTGGAGTGGTTGGCCTTTCAAGCATGCTCAGATGGTGGGAAATGAAGGCCTGACTGTCGTGAACAGTGTCCATGTCGACCTCCTCCTCATCCTGAGAGCTTGAGAACTAGTGCACACAAAAGACAGAGAGCCGCAGTGTTATGTTCAGACACTGTCTCTAAGGACAGTAGAAGAGAGGCCAAAGAACAGACCCATTACAATCTTAAAAAGAAAGACTGTCTTGTCTTTCCAAGGTACCAAAACAAAACTCGGGTGGCCCAGCCTCCAAAGGCAGCTGGGGAAGCACTTCTGTGGGCCAGCAGGGAAGCTCATACCTCCAATCTGGGCACTTGGGAGGCAGAGTGAGTGATTTCTGAGTTTGAGGCTACCCTGGTTTATAAATCGAGTTCCAAGACAGCCAGGGCTATGTGGAGAAGTCTTGTCTTGAAAAAACAAGCAACCGAGATTTGGCAAGGATTATAAGCCCCAATTCCCACCTTAAGGCACACTCTGCATTTACAATAAATGTGATAATAGCCCAGATAACTTCAGGTAAATCATAAAGGGACTCTGAGTGTCAAGGACAAGCACCAGTAGGGAATGGCCACAACAGTCTGGTCTGAATACGGGTGAAAATAGAAGGCAGACACTGTGTCATGAAAATCATTTCTGGAACATTCTTTTTACAGTGAAATGATTCACACATGTTCTTTTTTACAGAGTCTGGGAATTTACAATGCAGAGCTAGAAAGAAAAGGCTTTCTAAAGGCAAACCCTACAAATATAAAAAACTTATAAAATGTAATGGAATGCGCCGTCTCTTCCCAAACCACTAGATTACTCCTCCAGTTTTCACTCAAAACCATTTACCAGCAAGCGACCTAAAGAGGCGGTCTCCACACACACAGACAAGGCACCCTGATGTCTGGCAGGCTCTGTACCAAGCTCAGGAGAAATCCTAGGGGCCAAAAGAGCCTTCCATCATCACACAAGTCGACTGGAGCACCGTTGTGTACACAAGTTGGGGGATTAGACTGGCTGTGGCCTAGAGCTGGGGAACTGTGTGTCTTCCTGGGTGGTGCTAGGTAGTGAGGCTCGGTCTTTTGCACTAAGGTGACACTCACGGGGTTCTGAAATCCAGCTAGCTGAGGGTGACAGCCGGGGTTACTCGCAGATTCCTGGTTGCCTACTGCAGCTTCTGGAATTATGGTAGGATTCAAGACAGCTTTCTTCTCTTTTAGGTTAAGAACAAGCCCGAGCTCTGGCAAGGGTAAACAAGACGGCCTGCTGAGGCCGAACAGTGTGAAGTACAAGTCCACAGCACCACACCGCAACCTCCAGTCATGCGCAGTACCTAAGAGGCAGACAAAATCAACACCGTCAATTACCACACCATTATTCTTACAAAATCAATTTCAGAAATTAAAAACACATCGAGTTAGTGTGTACTGAACACTGGGCATGCACGCAGGAGCTGGGCTGTTAGTGTGCAAGGGAGCCGAGGACAATGTGCAAAGTCATTCTTCCTGTCAATCACGTGGATTTTAAAAGGCAAACTATCAGGCTACTGACATAATACAATTGCGCATTATTTTTCTTTTTTAGTTTTTTTTGGGAGGGAGGGGGTGGGGGGAGGACAGGGTTTCTCTGTGTAGCTCTGGCTGTCCTGGAACTCACTCTGTAGGCCAGGCTGGCCTCGAACTCAGAAATCCACCTGCCTCAGCCTCCCAAGTGCTGGGATTACAGGCATGCGCCACCACGCCCAGTTGTGTATTATTTTTCTAACATATATAATTCTGATTATGACACATCTTTGAAAATTAAACATAAAGCAACTTCTTAAATAAGGTTCTTTCCATCCAGAGGTTAAGTCCAGGTTCCTGGTCATGTTCAGTTTTTTCCAAAACCATCTTGTAATCTTAATCCTTTTGTCCAAAAACTCTTCCCAAGAGGTAATAAGAGAATTCTTTATATTTGTTATGTCTTCCTCAATTTTGTGGGCTACTATGGTCAGGAACATATTCTTATTAATATTTGACATGGCAATTTTGTGCAGAAGATATACTGCTGGATAATTCTTTCTAAGTCTCTGAAGTTTGTGTTTATCCCTTAGATCTAAGTTAAAGAGGCAATGATGTCTTTGAGGCAACAGGAGAGTAAACATTAAAGCCGTGCACACGGTAATCACTCGTGAGCAGGGAAAGCTCACCCACCTCAGCATCTCAGTTCAGACTGGTTTACATGGCTCTTTCTGCCATTTGCTTTACTTGTTAAAGTTAGAGGCCATCCACTTTCATTTTATTGTATTTCTTCAAAACAGCTATACTGGTGTATTTCCTATGGCTACCGACTTTTTATTATAAACGAGAAGAGTAGTCTGTAACATCTCAGTATTAGTAAATTAAGTACAAAATTAAAACATTACAATTTAGCATTCGTGACTCAGCGAGCAATGAGCTATCGCGGTAATCTGCTTCAGTACTGTAGGAGATAAAGTAGCTCAGAGACAGTGAAGGGTTAGAAAATGATAATTAGGTATTAGAGCAAGCACCCTGGTCTCCGCCAACCTGCAACAACTGTTCAAGTAAAATAATTTCAGTGTAGCTCTTGACTAAACCAAAAGCAGTATTAACAATTTCAAATTAAGAGATACAACAAAAACTGTCTTTCAATATATATGACATTTATAAATCCATAGATTTAGTAACCAAATAAATGACTTACAAATAAATGTCTACTAAGGCTGCTGAAAGTACAGCCAACTACTCAAGACCCTGAGTTTGATTCCCCTACACAGAAGGAAAGAAATTTACTTCACATGGGAATCACAGAGCTGAGTGTTTAACATGAGGCAGACACTGTGCTTTAAAACCACCAAGTTGTTTCCTTCTCGGGTTGCCGAATCAGGTTTTACTCCTTGTGTTTTGTAAATGGCAGAGTGTAGACTAGTTACACCGAGCTGGGTTCGACCTCGGCACACCCACCAGCTCAAGGGCTAGTGCCCCTCCACTGTGTGCCAGCACTCCCTTATCTCACTGAACAGGATGGAAACTCACTACAGTAAGACGGCATACCCTCATACCCTCGGAGATGTACAACAGCATGCAGTCCTTACAACTGCAGCTTCTCTGTTATTCTATATTTACTCACTGTCCTGGGAAAATAAAAAAGAAAGGAGTTAGCCGGGCAGCGGTGGCGCACGCCTTTAATCCCAGCACTTGGGAGGCAGAGGCAGGCGGATTTCTGAGTTCGAGGCCAGCCTGGTTTACAGAGTGAGTTCCAGGACAGCCAGGGCTACACAGAGAAACCTTGTCTCGGAAAAAAAAACAAAAAAGATAACCTTGTTATCTCTGAACAAGGCCACTAGAAGGTCACAGACAAGAGGTGGGAGGACTATGAAGGTTCATGTTTATAGCACTTTAACTACTTAAAACACTTTAAAATCAGTGAGTTTCATTTCCACATGGAACAATGGGACACATTCTTAACAAATAACGTCAATGTGGAACTATGACAACCTGTTTGAGGGGAATGATGGGAGGAGGGGATAGAGTGCATCACACGGTACGGAGCATGCAACTTACACAAGGGACCTGAGTGTGACCCCGGTGCCTGTGGAAAGGCAGGCGTGGTGACAAGCACCTGGACCTCCTACACTAGGGAGTGGGAAACAGATGCCACTGTGCCCTCTGGCCAGCCAGTCTAGCCGGTTAGTAAGCTCCAGGCCTCGGTCTCTCTCGGTCTGCCTGTCTCTCTCTCTCATTATATCCTTGAAAATCTGATGTAAAATGAAAATAAGTAATAATTATAAAAAGTCACTGGTGTCCTCCAACCAGAGCACTGAGTCATCTGCGGGGAGGCTGAGTGGGCACAGGTGCACTGTGGGGCACACTGTGCTAGTTTCCATGACCAGAAGTCTTCTATGTTTTGTTTTGCTTTGTTTGCTTTTTGTTTGTGTTTTTTATTTTCCTTTGTGGGGGAGAGCAGGTACGAGGGGGTGAGGAGATGAGTGGCACTGGGGCACATGATGTGAAACTCACGAAGAATCAGTAACAAGTCAGACAAGGGAAAGCCAGTGCTCTCTTACCAGAGTTCATCAGCTTCCAGAGCTGATCCACCAGGGCTTCGTTGCATAAAGGAGACTCCATGTTCTTTGTAAATGGCGGATTTCTAGTCAACATGTTTAGAATCTTATGCCTGTAAGAATAAAAACTAAATCAATTTTCACTGACTGTTTGCTGATTGATACTATGAATAAGAAACACTACAGAGAATATCAAAACCTTTCTCCTTTCCCATTATATCTAACTTTATGTTTAGTTCCATTTCTTTTTGTTTGTTTGTTTTGTTTTGTTTTGTTTTGTTTTGTTTTGTTTTGTTTTTCGAGACAGGGTTTCTCTGTTTAGCCCTGGCTGTCCTGGAACTCACTCTGTAGACCAGGCTGGCCTCGAACTCAGAAATCTGCCTGCCTCTGCCTCCCAAGTGCTGGGATTACAGGCGTGTGGCACCACTCCCGGCGTTTAGTTCCATTTCTAAATGCTTTATGCTCAATCCTAAATGTTTATCATGTGTTTTCTCACTAAAATGTCTTACGGATTTGTTTTCAATTACCTGAGCTGTCCGACAAGGTCTTCTGTCATCTGACTATATAACCCTAATCATCACATTCTTTCCTTTGGTGAAGAGAAGGAGGCTCAAGGTTTCTCTTTAAACATTTTCATTCTTTATAAGAGCCATTTTACCATGAGTTTTGAAACCCATAAAAACAATGTTTATGCTTAGAATAGGGTAGGAAAACACTAATGACCTGGAGAGAGACAAATACTAGAGTATCTAGGTCTTAGCATTAGAAATTCTACAATGCATAGCAGTCCTATGATGTTTACTCAAATAAGTGGTAAAAGAGTAATGGCAGTGAGACTGAAGGTGAGAAGTCATACTAAATATATACAAAATAAAGTAAAAACAAGAAAGAAACACAAAACTAAAACTCCTTTTGCAGGGCATCATGGTATGTCCCTGCAGTCCAAGTACTTAGGCAGAAGCAGAGGCAGCCGCAGAGAGGCAGAGGCCAGCCTGGACTACAGACTCAGACTGCCTCAAAGACCGCAAAACACAATCAAGATAAATGAGCTAAACGAATCAAAACACACAGCCAGGCATGGTGGTGCACACCTTTTAATGGCAGCACTCAGAAGGCAGAGACAGGCAGATCTCTGTGAGTTTGAGGCCAGCCTGGTCTACACAGTGAGACCCAGTCCAAAACAAAATTAAAAAAACAAACAAACAAACAAACAAAAAAAAAAACCCACTAAGAAAGCAATCACTGAGCTGGGTGGTGGTGGCGCATGCCTTTAATCCCAGCACTTGGGAGGCAGAGGCAGGCGGATTTCTGAATTCGTGGTCAGCCTGGTCTACAGTGTGAGTTCCAGGACAGCCAGGGCTACATAGAGAAACCCTGTCTCTCGGAAAACAAAACAAAACAAAAAGTTTGTATTTATTTTGTATGGGGTGTGGTAGTGGGGTGTGTGTGCCTTGCCATGTATGGAAGGTCAGAAGACAACTGCACATGGGGTAAGCACCTCTCAGTAGATTTTAGGTCCAGACTATAAATGTGGCTCTTCACATCGAACCAAAATAGCTCAAAAACTACATTTCAAAAGCACTGGGTACAGAAACAATGTACCCCAGCACACACATGGGGGTCAGGGGACAGGGACACATGGAGCCACATTACTGGCTCCTGTTCGTGGTTTTTGTTTTGTTTTGTTTTGTTTTTTAATATCATTCAAATCCTTAAGTCTTATTAGAGCTGATATTTTTACAAATCTTTTAGATGCTAACGGAGCTGTAGTCATGCCGTCTGCCTTTGTAGCTGTGCTTACCTCTGCTCACTGCTTGTGTTCTTGCTGGGTTTTTTAGATGTTTGGTTTGTTTGGGGTTTTTTGTTTTGTTTTGTTTTGTTTTTTGGAGACAGGGTTTCTCTGTATAGCCCTGGCTGTCCTGGAACTCACTCTGTAGACCAGGCTGGCCTCAAACTTAGAAATCTGCCTGCCTCTGCCTCCCAGAGTGCTGGGATTACAGGCGTGCGCCACCACCGCCTGGCTTGGTTTGTTTTTGTTAACCATTTCTGTCTTGGTTTGTTTTTGTTAACCATTTCTGTCTTTCCTTCTTTGAAATCGACATAGTGGACACTCAGGTTTTTATTTAACATTCCGATTTCATAGATCAGAATTTCAGAGCTGAAGAATAACTCATAGCAATTTCAGCTCCGGGCAGGGACGAAGACCTAGAGACGTTAAAGGCCTTGCTTGCCTTCCCACCGCACGGCAGATTGTGCTCTTCTAAAATGAAACAAAATCAACTGCCTGCTCATCTTTAGCATGCCTCTAGGGTGAGCAGGCTGCTCAAGGGCTTGGCCTTGTAGAACAGTGACTCCTTAGCTGGTAGCTGTATAGTCCAGTGTTTGAAGTAATGCGTATTACACGTCTTTATGAACTTTTCATATTTTAATGTTGATTTGTGATTTTATTGCAGTGTGAATAATCTGTTCTTGTGAGCCGAAATGCAGAAAAAAATCTGATAGCTTCCCATTTTAAAGTCCAGAGCAAGAAACAGAGCCTCATTACTATGTCTAAATGGAGTCTGCACTTAAAAGTCTTTGGTAGCATATAAGATCAGAAGCAATAAATACAATATAAATAAAGTTTAACCATTTGTTTCAAACCATTTAATGCTTAAAGCTTAATTAACAATTTGTTTTCAATTTACAAGAAGAAAATTAACATCTATATTTCAAGGCTTGTTTTAAATATTAGACATTTAAGATCTGTTTCAGAGAGCACTTTGAGCAGATTGTCATAGTTGTTACTGTATTACACATTGATATATAGTTGATATGGTAGTATACATATTGATCTATAATAACTAAATGAAGTTATTTTTGGCTATGCTCTAACCCACTTCAGGTCTATAATCAAGACATTAGATACATAAACTAACCTCACATAGGGGACAGGGTCAGTCTGAACCATATTAAGTAGCCACTGGAGTTCTTCGTAACTCCTGTCCACTGAAAATAAAAATCATTAAGTATTTGTAGGGTTAAATAACAGATCAAATAACAAGTGATAAGCAAAAAATTAAATATGTAGAATTCTTAGCTGAATTGTCATGCAGTTGAAGGGTCCAATGAAGCAATTAAAATTCATTTTTAAAACTTTGTATGCACTAGGCTAGTAGTAGCTTTCACAGTGTTATGTCATATTAACCATGACCAAAACAGTACCCAGTATATATTTAGCCAAACCTCAGTACAATATAGTATCAAAAAACAGAGCCTAGTATACAGTTCATACTAATGCTAACCAAAAACTCATACACCATAAAACAAGTTCTGATCACCAGAAGTCCTAAATTAGACACAACTAGTTAGACAAAAATCTGCCCAACTTTTTAGAAGCTTAAATCCCACAGAAGCTTGATATAACAAATATGATATTAACAATTTCTGCCCACACAGCTCCATTCACTAAGATGCACGGCAGTCAGAAAGGTAGTCACAGACACACGTTACGACTGTAACTAACACCTGTCAGCATACGGTTAAAAATCAAAAAGCTGTAGTTACAGAATAGTTAACTTATGCCCAATAGTTCTCGTTCTTTCATCTTCTAATATTTTGACTTACAGAATTCATGGTTCAGACATAAGCACCATTAACTTTTTAAAATTATACTTATTAGTTTAGCTTTCTTTTGGAAACATATTAGCCTTCTACTTCATCTTTGGTAGTATTAACTCATGAATTCTTATTCCTGAGACATATATACTTTATCTTAGAAAAGAATGTTAAGCACACTAAGAAATCACATGAGCTAAGTAAGTCTAGATTTTAGGCTGGCAATTTATCACAACAGATATAGACACAGAATTATATGTTTATTTCTTGTCAAATAATTCACTTAATAGCAGAAAATCATATTTATATCGTCTCTTAAATGAAAGAACATAAAAATGACAAGTTCTTTAAACATCAAGTCAAATACAAACATATAAATACAATGTGGTTACTAACTACTCTTTGCTTTTTTGTCTATAGGCATTTTGTTGAAATGTATAAAACTTAAAAAGATGTAATTACACATTTCTAGTCACGTGCAGCCTGTACCTCCCTGTAGAACTTCCTATCTGCTTTTATCCTAATCAGGGTTCAATATACTTTAACTTCTTTATTCTCCCAATACAAGTTTGATTTTTAGCCATATGTTAAACTTACATATTTGTATTTCCTGTATATAACTATTAAACAATTATTTCTGAAATACAGATATTTAGCACAAATTTAGCAAGCATTTAGGCTTAAAGCTACCATATAGGCAAGATCAGCTATCTGTGGTTTCTTCATCTTATCCACTCATCTATCTTTATTATTTTGATTCACATATATTCCATCTGAAAATTTCCTTTGGGAGTTTGCTGTTAATAATGTTACAGGGCTGGAGAGATGGCTCTGCCGTTAAGAGCACTGACTGCTGCTGTAGAGAACTAAAGGTCAGTTCCCAGCACCCACACCAGGCTACTCACAAAGACCTTTAACTCTGACTCCAGGGCATCTGGATACCTCTCTTGGCCTCGGTGGGAATCTGCATTGTGGATGTATGTAACGCAGGCAAAAACAAACAAGCAAACAAACAAACCCAAAAAACCTTTTGCTTGAGATAGGACCTCACTATATAACCCTGGTTGGCCTGGAACTGCTACATAGACCAGGCTGGTCTCGAACTCTCAGAGATGCTCCAACCACTGTCTCCCAAGTGCTAAGACTAAAAGCTCATGCAACCACTTCAGGCCCAAAATAAAATCTTGGGGGAATAAAGAATGTTACAGAAGGACTGCATATGTGCCTAATTCCCTAAAGCTATGTAAGTGACAGCTGGCCATGTAGAGAATCTAAAACTCAGGCAGCTGTGTTACTTACTGTCCTTTTGCATTCATAATCTGAAACCGGAGACTACACTATCTTTTTTTGCAGAATGAATCATAAAGCAAAGTGGAACTATAAGGAAATTTTAACACAGGAGAAAATCAGAAACAGGTGCAGGCTTCAACAGAGACGCACACACTATCTCTGTACTCTACAGCACCGTGGCTCTGCTCTGTCTAGGAAGCTAATCAGAACACTTCCATTGCAGCAGCGGCAGCTAGCTCATGTCGCTGCATTTGCACCTTTCAGAGTACTCTACTGTGTCCTGTGCTATTTTTCCAACCTCTACTTTATTCTGTGCCGTACTTTTTATTTCTTTAACCCTGAGGCCTAAGCTAATTTTCCAGATGAAAGTCTCTTGATTTGTTTGCAATTTTTATATATACTTGTAAGATATTTCCTTGAATCCCTAGGAATTTTTTCCCAAATCTCTTATTAAAAAAAAAAAAAAGCATAAAATTGAATTTGTGGAATTTGCTGGCTTCTCCCAGCAGTTAAAGATATCTATAATTTTTTTCCTATTGTTACCAAACCAACTAAAAGTCAGTGAGCCAAGAATTTAACAATAAGGTTTGATATGTCTGAAAATGTCACTGTGAGATCTACTACTGTGTATACTACATAAAAAGTAATTAAAACCAATTAGAATCCCTGTAGTGCCTGCACTACAAAGCTGCAAAAGGGGTTTTCCGACAGCCTTTCTAAACTGGAACAAGCACTACCCGGCACCATTACCTTTAGTGTAATCGACGACGGCCTCCAGAGCTGCTATCCTGATGTCCACAAAGTGGCCGTACTCGGCGTAGGATTTGAAGAGAGACGCATCGCTTGGCACATGCCCATTCTTCTGAAGCACCCGTATGGCTCTCAAGCAACTAGTGAGACAAAGTTAATGACTTCCTCTTACGTATCAAGGGCCAAATCTGTTACCTAGGTACTACAGAGATTCATCTGTCAATAAATTAAAACCCTCATCTATTGGGGCTGGAGACATGACTCAGCATTAGGAACACTGGCTACTCCTCCGGAGGACCCAGGTTTGATTCCCAGTGCCCACATGGTGACTCACAACTGTCTCCAACTCCGGTCCTAGAAGTCTGATGCCCACATGCACAGACACGCATGCGGGCAAAACACTCAAACACATAAAATCAAGTAAAAATAATTTTTAAAACCTTGTAATTTGAATTTACATCCAATTTTGTAATGTTTAGTTTTTCTGATAAAGTTTCAATATTAAAATCTAAATAATATAAAAACAAATTTCAAAATGTGCTTGGAAGCCGGGTGGTGGTGGCGCACGCCTATAATCCCAGCACTCTGGGAGGCAGAGGCAGGTGGATTTCTGAGTTCAAGGCCAGCCTGGTCTATAGAGTGAGTTCCAGGACAGCCAGGGCAATACAGAGAAACCCTGTCTCTAAAAAAAAAACAAATCTCCCCCCCCCAAAAAAAAGTGCTTGGAAACTCAGATCCACATACATGTCAACAAAAACATACTTCAGAAAAAAGTACTTAGGAATGAGTATAATATAAACAGAGTACTTTCTCCAGAAGTCCTATATTCATTCACCATAAAAACGGTGGGTAGCTGGGCACGGTGGGGAAGCTGTAGTCCCAGCCCTTGGCTAGGAAGCAGGGATGGGGGGGTGGGGGGGTACGACAGAGGCAGCAGATCTCTGAGTCAGAGGCCAACCCAGCCCAAAACGCATAATGAGACCCTGCTTCACAAGACAAAAACATACAACAAATGAAAACTAGAACATAACAATAAAACTAGGGAGGCTAAAAGTGGCAGTGCCCTTCATCACCTGGAAGGTGGAGGCGGGAGGACAGGTGTTAGTTCAAGATGGCCCTTGGCCACACAGACGGACCTACATGTGAGCTTGTCTCAAAACCTCAAACGAGTCCCAATAGTGACTGACATAAAAAATGACCCTCACATCAAATAACTATTAGGAAGCCGGTCTAGGGTGGGCGAGACAGCTCAGGTGAAGGCACTTCACATATGTAAGCCTGGGAGACTTGAGTTTCATCCGAGGCCCCCACATAAGGGGGATCCAATCCACAGAGCTGTTCTCTGCCCCCCACACGTGCAGCACGGCGCGGGTGCTTCCCAACATGGGCTTGTGTGTGTGTGTGCATGGAAACACAAAAATACAAGATCATATAGTTTTTAAAAAATTAGAACATGATGGAAATTGACCATAAAACTACATATAGTATTATAAATGTAAAATTTTCACTACAAAAGGGGAAAACTTTCACACTTTCCATATATCAATAATTTATCTGGATATGATAGTATCAGAAAATTTAAATTTCTTATTTTTGCTTCAATTTTTCCCAATTTAAATGAATAGAAATAAATAATCTAAAAGAAGCAGCAAAGAAATAGCGGCACCTGACAGTGATAGTATGTCTGTAACTTGGGAGAAGTTTTTCCATATTCAAAAACCGGGTTATTTCTTCAAGAATTAGTCTCACATCAGGATTTAAGTTATCCAGAGTTCTGACTTCATTATTCACACTGACAGCAGGTGTAACAGAGTTAGCCAGGGCATCAATCATTTCTGCACGGTAATAGTTATCTGAAAACTAGTCAAAGAATTAAAATAAGATAATTAAGCCATTTCATGACCCATATAACCCTAAAAAACTTTAGCTAACACATATAACTTTAAATCATTTCAGCTCAGAAGTAGAGCCCATCTTTAGAATGCACAAAGCCCTGAGTTCATTACCAACCTATCAGACTACACACTCACTGTGTAAGGTCTTCCTACAGTTACCTAACCTATCAGACTACACACTCACTGTGTAAGGTCTTCCTACAGTTACCTAACCTATCAGACTACACACTCACTGTGTAAGGTCTTCCTACAGTTACCCAAACAAACCATCTAGTATTACAGTCCAAGAAAGGAAAAAGACACACACACACAAAAAAGATTAGATTCCACTAGGAGCTAGAGGGCCGGCTCAGTGGAGAAGGTGCCTGCCCTCAGGAATGAGGCCCTGAGCTTAGGTGCCCAGTACTCACATAAAACCCAGGCAGGGATGGGAGGCCACGCGTGCGCCTAACACTCAGGGGCAGATACAGAACTCCTGAAGCTGCTAGCTCACTAGATTAGCCCAAACCGGCAAGCCCTGGATTCAAGCCCTGGATTCAAAATGAAAGAGAATGAATGCCCAAGTACATAAGGTGGAGAAAAATCAAGAGAGTCACCTAAGCCAGGCGCAGGCAGGCGGATCTCTTTGAGTTTGATTGAGGCTAGCCTGGTCTACAGAGTGAGTTCCAGGACAACCAGAGCTACACAGTAAAATCCTATCTCAGAAAACAAATGAACAAACAAACAAACAAAAACCCCAAAACAAACAAACAAACAAAAAAGAAACGAAGAAAGACAGTCACCTGAGATTAACGCAGGTCCCTGCATGCAGAGGCACACACATGCAACATCAGATGCAGGTGCTCTTAAGACACATATGCACTCCACAGACACATGCATACAAAAAATGAAAAACATTACAGTCTACAAATCCTGGTTATCAATATAAGGCTTCCAATCAATCTAGTAGCACTCTATCTTAAAGTATAAACATTCAACATCTAAAGATCACCATGTAATTAAGGAAATTTAAATTAAAAAAAAAAAAAAAAAGAAAGAAAAGCAAAGCAAAAGAGCCCGGGCTCTGGAGAGATCGCGGAAGCAGCTCAGTGTGCACGAGCCCTCACTGCTCTTGCAGAGGCCGTGGGTCTGATTCCCAGACCCTGGCTCCCGACCTCCTCTCCTCTGGCCTCTGTGGGCTCCTGCACAGGGCACACATTCAGAGAAGCTCCACACTCAGATGCACATAGAATAGAATTAAAAAAAAAAAAAAAAAAAAAAGGAAAAGTAAGAAAAAAGAGGGACGGGAAGAAAGAAACAACTCAACTTAAAGAAAAGGAACTTGGACAAAAGATGGATTTCAAAGAAGAGAACATCCCAGCAGAGGATCAAAAAAATCTAACTATCAGTAACATCATATTCTTTCCAAAAGCATAACACGAATTTAAAAAAAGCACACGCAGGATCACGACAACAGCTGCTGTGTAATTTGCACTTACTTTACATTCCTCCTCTTCTCTTCCTTTCCCACTCTACGAGGGCCGCCCCCCCAATCTTCTAGCCCTCCCTTCAGGAGCTGTGTGCCCTTCCCCACCCAGTGCACACACACATGCACAACATGCACATAGCACACACACATACAAGAAAAACAAAATTGTGCTGTTAGACTTCATGAAACCAAGTTTCAGCTGGCTCCCCCAAACTGATATATTGGTCTCTCTATAAAAGTTTCAAGAAACATTTGAGAACCAATTAATCTTGGATTTCACCTACTGATTATTCCAATAAACCATGCTGTGTGCCTCTAACTCTACAAAGGTTATGAATAACTCTACAAACACAAGTATTTCTTCCTTTCTTTTATTGAAGTCCTGGGGACTGAGGCCCCCATAATTTATCCTAAAAACAAGTATCACTGGGTACTTTACAATAATCATAGAGAAAAGCACCTTACCTTATTTTTTCTGTTGTCATTGTACTTGATTAAGTCTAAAATAAATGTTAAAACTTCTTTAGGACAAAGATTATGGACATCTCTTAACAAAGCCATTGCAACTGGCATAGTCTACAAAAAAAGGAAAGAGTTGTAAGCACATAACCCAACTTTCTCATTACTATGGTAATGTTCTCTAAAGACAAGTACACTTCGGTTAACACATACATAGATGGAGCCAAATCCCCCATGCCCCATGTGCTCCCACTGCAGACACATCTAAGCATTCGTACTGAGTGGGTAAGGAATCCAGGGACTGTTTCCATTAGTGGACAGCGTCTATAGGCTCTGTGCCTGTGCTCTCACTGCTGGAAGACAGTATATGTAATGTAAATTATATCAATTCATTTCTAAGTGATGCAGTGGAGAGTGTCCAGGTTCAGCACTGGGTCCCTCGCACCATCACCATCCCCTCTGGATAGCTGCGTGCTGCTCTCTGCCTTGCTTCCACACAGCCATCTTTAGGGCTGGTGATAAAGCAAGACACCAGCGGTACAGCTCACCGGCCCTCAGGCTAGGACAGACAGCAGCCTAAAATTCAGTATACCCTTCCTCGTTCTAAAATTCCATAAGCAATTTTCTGTTAGTCTCAACAAAACAGACACACAACAGTAAATTCTGCTAGTGAAATAAAGCTAATTAAGCCCCAGACAAAACAGTAGATACACTTGGGAGCATGTCTCTAAGGTATTTCCAGAGATTTTGCTGGAAGGTAGGAAGATCCACCCCATAGATGCTGGCACAACCCCATGGAGTGGAGTTCCAGAACAAATACAAAGGAGAAGAACTGAGAATGAGTGTGTGTCTCTGCCTGCCGACGGCACGCCTCAAAGCTGCGATCAGGTTTGCCTTGTCAGGGTGGACTAGATCCTCTCCAGCTGGGAGGCAAAACAGCTAGCTAGCTAGCTTGCTTCCTTCCCTCCCTCCCTCCCTCCCTCCCTTCTGCTTCCTTTGTCCCAGCAATGCGGACAGGCCCTGAGGTGGGCAGTATGAGGTGTGAAAACCGAGGGGAAAGCGCCTTTCCCCACATGAAGATCTGTTCTCTCTGCCTGCTCTGCACTTCTGCACGGCAGATTTAAATGTCTGATTTAGTCCAATTTTCTCTCCTGCCAACTACAAGTGTTATGTAAGTCATTTGGACTAAAAGTATCACTGCTCCAAGTTGTTTACTTCAACCCTTAGTAAGAAATAAACTTTACACTACAAGCTAATACACATGCAAACACATTTTGGCAGCAATACAAACAACAAAACAGTAAAACCAAAAGAGCCTTATAATTAGCTTTATAATATGCATATGCTCGCCTTCTGTCCAGTCGATCTTCTTTCATTAGGAAAACAAGAGCAAAAACAAAACCTCTGACCTCCACATTGCCTTCTTTTCCCCTTTTGAACCTGATAACCCGAGCCCACTACCCACCCGTGGGAGACCTCCTCCTCTTTCCAGCCAGGTACGAATGTCTCCTCCAGTGTCCTGTCTTTCTTCTTTGACTGGTTTAGTTTTGGTTGACCCACTGAGTTTAATTAGAATTGCTTATGGGAACCCAGGCATCTTACCAGTTGCTGCACCAAGGAGGGGAGGGCCTTGCAATCCTTCTCCCCTCCATGACAGAGGGTCAAGGTGCAATCTTGAGCAGGACTTGTGCTAATAATGACTGCTGCTGAGGTATCAAAATGCAACAGCCACACCCTGCCCTAAAGAAACAGTCCCCCAGCGTTCTTCGGGCTCTAATAGTGACTCAGACCCCTACTCCACAACCTATGAGCTATGGCAGGAGTTTCACTTTAAAAATAAATCCTTTTGACTTACTGAAGAAAAAACAATCATGTTCTTACCTATTCTTCTGTTTAATTCCTACGTCTTCCCTTCTCCTGCTCAAAGCCTGGCCTGTCTTTTATATAAACTTTCTCCTCTGGCTTTCCTTTATATCACACACCCAGTTTCCTACTCTGCCACACGACACCAAGCAAAGCGCCATGATTCGTCCTGCACTTGCTCGGCCTCGCAGCAGCTGCCTCGGCTGAGACCGGGCGCCGCTCTCCCTCCTCCTCTCTTCCCTTAAGGCCACACTGGTTACTGGTTATCTAACTCATCTAGCTTTGCCTTCACTCTTCTGACTAACCAACCAGGCAAAGGATCTGCAATCACTCAGCAACTAGTCATCTTCCCACACTCCCGCGCACCCACACTTCCGCTCTCCCTCTAACCCGCCATTTTACAGAAAGCCTCCTGTAACTTTAAACACACTCTATGTCCTTGGTCTAATGTCTTCATTCTGAAAATAGAGACACAGTACCACAGAGCAGCAGAACTGCAGCCAGCACTGGCCCCCAGTGCAGCACCCTGCTGCAGCCAAGGCTACATGTCACCTGCCTTCAAGCAAACAAGAAAAGTTGGTACTGTGAGCTGGGCAACTTCTGATTCCGAATATACCGTCCCATTCTAGCAGGCTAGCTGGGAGAAAGGTACACACACACGCCATACCTCCATCCCCCTCACAACCAATCAAAGGCCAGTCATCTCTCTGCATGTTATGAGTGATGTAGATATGATTTGTATAAAGTTGATTGAAAACATCAGTGATCAGTGAAAATTCTAGAAAAGCTTTAGAGCAGAGGCCAGCCTATAAGAAGTGCACACCTATCATGCAGTTTCCAAGTTAAACAGACACATAAGAGTTTGTGGCATAAAAAAAAAAAATCACAGAAGGAAGACAAACATTGATAAAGTTATGTTAATATAAAAACATCATAAGAACAAGGAGAAGTACCTTCTGCAGAAAATAACTCTGAAAACTCATGAAGTTGTTTGTTTTCACGATGTTGGGACAAGTTTTACAACAAAACATTCTAGTAAAGAGGGACTTCATGGCCGGTGGTCCTGTCCATGTGCTTACCATTGAGTTTGCAATCTGTAAACCGAAGATGAAGAACTTTCCATCACTATTATAAATACACTTTGAAAACCAAATGGTTTTCTAAAAGCCAATGCTACAGTTCTTGGAAATTAACACAATTTGGTCTTTTATCACCCATTTCCAAGAAAATATACAAAATCACCCACCAAAAAACCCAAACCACCCACCCACCCAATCCCAGACGAACTGAAAGCCCCACTATGTGCATTTATAGTCGTTTTGCACAAGTTAATTTCCAAATGCCAACATCTTCTTGTGTTTAAGGAAAATGTTCTTCCAAAGGCATCTTGGATTGGATTTCTCCCTCTTTACTTAGGTGCATAGAACTCTGATAGTTTAAACTCATTAAAATTAAAAATTATCATGAGTTTGAACAGTTCCTCAGACCACTCAAGTGGAAAGCAAGCCAATCTGAGGTACTGTTTATTTAGAGGAGAATACTGAGGCAAGCCTCAGCCATGGGGAATGGAAGGTCCCGGTCAGCACAGGGCAAATAAGAGCCTCTATCCGCACCCCAGGTCATGTGCAAGGCCAGGAGCCTGTGAGTGCTTCCATGTCAGTAAAGTCAGTGCTGCCTGAATGGTTGTTTTCTCTTATTTAAGCCACGGCCCCTACTCTTGCCAGGAAAGTCACTGGTACTCACTGGAGACTGCCACCATGGAACCAGTTCAGAGGCTTAAGTCTCCAGTGTGGCTCACCCCAAGGTGAGGCTGAATGCTACAGGTGTCTGTCAAGCTATAGCAGCTGCCCAGAAAGCAATCCCACAGCAATTACTAGGGATCCCAAAGCAACCCCTAGCTGCGTATACATGATCTGGGCACACGGAAAGAAACCCATGCTTCACAGATAAATATGGAAATACCTCAAATTTAGACGCAATAAAAAAGGCACAAAAGATAAAAAGGAAAAGAAACACAGACCTGTATGTATCAAGCAAATGCTATGTTTAAGTAAGCAAAGCTAGCCCAAGATTACTTGATACAAAACAACAAATTTACAAAAATTATAAAATATAAAAACAAATTAATGTATCAGAGACTCGGGGGGGGGGTAAAAGTCTTTCATCAAAGTACAAGAATTTACAGCATTCCTTCCCTTACATGTCTAATTCTTTACTGTGAAAAGTTAGATGTTAATTCTGTTTTAGCCAACAGAATTGATAGCTGATCCAGGACATATAAGAATTGTAAAATTTCTTGCTTTAATAAAAATTATTTAAATAGTAAAGAAAAAATGCTTTAGAAAAAAATCCCCATAATACTGAAATCTTAAGGGCATACAAAAAGTATCTGAGATAAGGAAATCATGATTAAACACTTTATCCTACAGTTTTGTGTCTCTGCTATGATTTTAACGAAAATCATAAGACTATTTGGAGTACCAGTGAAATATATCCCTAGCAAATAATCTCTCTAATATCTGAGAGCACAGAAAGTCAGCTGCATGCTATCACTAAAGTCAAAACAAATATAAAGTGTCAGCATCCACTGAAATGGGAATAACCCTATTCTGAGGATGCTGTGAAATCCTAGGCAGACAAATGTTTCTGGTCTGCATTCTTTGGATCCAGATTTTTCTTTAATCTAAAGACTGTTTATTCCTCAGCGGCAGTCAAGAATGCCTTTACTCCCAGCACTTGGGAGGAAGAGGCAGGAGCATCTCTGAATTTTATGCCATCCTGACCTATACAGTAAGTTCTAGAACAGCCAAGGATAGACACAGACACACACACACACACACACACACACACACACACAGAGAGAGAGAGAGAGAGAGGGAGAGAGAGAGGGAGAGAGAGAGAGAGAAATTAAACCTGTCCTAAAAAGCCAAAAAAAGGAAAAGAAAAAGAGACTTTACTGATAAAAATTTAATGTCAGTTATTATAAATTATCACTAGTTTTAATTCCGAAACCAAAATAAAATAACTACCGCAATTAAGATTTGTTAATTTTATGTATTCTCATGTAAAAACAAATCACTACAATCACAACCTCTTCATCGTTTGATGAGTGCCCTGTTGTTGCCATGTGTACCTGCATGCCAGAGGAGGGCACTGGGTCTCATTGCAGATGGCTGTGAGACAGCGCGTGCTAACTCCAGACTGAACGCAGGACCACCGGAAGAGCAGCCAGCACGCTTAGCCGTGGCCACCTCTCCAGCCCCCAACCATAGAATTTCTAGCCAAAAATGTTCTTAGCTTAAAAATATAGTTGGCAATTTAAAAATGGAGAAATTCTCCTTCATTTTTCAGTTTGACAACAATGACATTATTGTACATATCTATTTTTATGTCGAACATGTTTCTTTTAAATCAGTGCTGATCGAAGCATGTGGTACAAGATTTCAAAAGAACTGTTACCAAGAAAAACTTAAAGACTCTGGTGAGTTTTAGTTCATTCTTGGAGCGTTTTGTACAAGTACACGGCAGTCTTCACGGCAGCCTTCTGGCGATCTGTTCTCCATGTAGCCTCACCTTTGCAAGACAGAAGCAGGCTGACATTCTCACTCGGTAGAAGCACTGCTCTTGCTCTAGGATATCAGTGAGCGCGAGGCGCGAGGCTGGCGTGGGGAATTTTTCCAAGGCCAAGATGGATTCTTGCTGAGCGACAACATCTCTCTCATAGCGGAGCTCATACTGCCACATGAAATCCGCCTGCTCAAACTCCACCTTCCTCAGCACAGACATATCCGGGTCTATTCTAATCCACAACAAAGGGGAATCGGCACTAAGAGAAAAGACAATTTTAAAGCTTACCTCTGGGAAACAGAAACAAGCAGACACTACGCAGACTGCACTAGACATAGTATTTTCATGCTCTTGAATTTTATTATAGCTGTATTTTAAAATCTCAGCACATTTTTCACTATGGTGTGCTAGCTTTCTTACTAATGAGATCATTAAGGCTATGAAGAATTGTCACATAGGATACCAAATTCCAAATTTTTCACTTAAAATATTTTTCTGGGCATTTTTACCTGCAATTATGGAATATCAAAATACAATAATACAAACTCTCTTTGTTTAACTTCCTATAACCTAAAAAAATGCCTATGGCATAAATGTTATCCCTTATTGGAAATTCAAAAGGAAATATAAAAGAAAGCTTTTTTTGTTTTTTGTTTTGGTTTTTCGAGACAGGGTTTCTCTGTGTAGCTCCAGCTGTCCTGGAACTCACTTTGTAGACCAGGCTGGCCTCGAACTCAGAAATCCACCTGCCTCTGCCTCCCGAGTGCTGGGATTAAAGGTGTGCACTACCACTATCCGGCCAAAGAAAGCATTTAATCTACTGGACTAACTTTAGTTGATATTTAAATGCTTGGTGCATGGGTACTTTTCTCCAGAAAGCTCTGAAATTATAATTTTAAGGTCCACTGGTTTATTCTCATGTATTTCAATAATATGCAAAGTAAAATTCAAGTCTATGTCAATATTTTGATCAAAATACCACTTGTAATACTAGTTCAGTTTAATATTGGGTGTTTGTGAAGTACTTGGTATAAAAATATTTAACATGTAAGAAATATCAACCAGTAAATATCACACTCAGCTATGATCCTAACAGGTGGGGGGGGGGGAATGAGAGCAGGAAGATCAATTATTCAAGTCAAGAGGCTGGAGAGACGGCTCAGTGGTTAAGAGCTCGTGTTGTTCTTGTGTTGTTCTTACGGAGGACCCGGGTTCTACTTTCAGCACCCACAGGGTCGCTCATGAGTCTATAACTCAAGTTCCAGAGAAGCTGCTGCCCTCTGCTGCCCTCCACAGACGCCAGGCATGCATGTCGTACACAGACATACATGCAAACAAAACACACCCAAAAAAGGCCTGGCTTAGTTAAGAAAACTACCTGGGTTACAAAATACCTTGTCTCAAGAAACCAAAACTAAATCTACCATGTAGAAAGTAGTGCCCAAACACACACAGAGACAGAGGCAACACACTCTGGACCACTGTGCCAAGCCCAATCCATAGGACCTGGGTTCACTCAGTATAAATGTAAGGGGGAAACACAAATAATGTAAGGAAGCAGAAACCGTGTTTTAAGACTGTCCCGAGTGCACGCACATCAAAGTGAGAAATACTACTCAAGGGACCAAGAGAGGGCGAAGGCTGAGGCTGTGCCCACGCCTCCACCACTGCATTTCCTCTTCATGTCTCATCCAGTCTGATCATAATGCTATATTTTTAATGAGTTATGATTTTACTTATGATTTTTTCCTAACAGTTTCTCTTGACTTTAAATGGTTTTAAGAACATACATTTCAAAAATAATTACATACTTTTAAGTAACTTACTCCATTGCAGAAAGATCCATGTCAACTTCTTCCCCATTCATCAGTGGGATTTTTTTCTTCTTATTCCTGTATTTGAAGAAAAGTAAAATTGAAAACTGTGTGATTCCAAATGAAAATGGAGATATCACGCAGCCAAAGTTCAAGTAAGTGGTTTCATGAGACACTAAAGGGGAGGCAAAGTGGAGAGAACGCTGACACGGAGTGTGAAAACAACCAATTCTACCTTACAGTGAGAGAAAATGGATGTTGGAATTTTTTATTATTAAAGGTTAATGGAAAGCAAAACAGCCTGCAATATATAAGACCCCCCCCAAAAAAATTATAGCCAGAAATGGTATCACAAGCATATAGTTCCAGGACTTGAGAGGCAGAGGCAGTATACACAGTTCTAGACCAGCCTAGACAATGGTGAGAGACTCTAGCCTAAAAATACATTAACTAAATATAAAACATACTGAATTCCAAAGACCAAGGTGCTTCAGTGACAGAAAGCAAGAGCTGAGCGTGTCAGGTGCATGCCTATGAGTCTAACATTTGGGAAGCAGAAGGAAGATCAAGGCTGGTAGAGCTACATGAGATACTGTCTCAGAAACAACAGGATCAGATTACAGACAAAGCATGCCTAGCCTTGCTACCCTGATGTAGCACAGGAGCAAAAGCTAGCAGGTAAGCTGTTCTCCCTCATGCTAGATAACTGGACGTTTTCCTAGGCGTGCAGTGTGGGATGTGCCGTCTCTTCCCCAGTGCCTACCTTCTGCTTTTGGAGTGGCAGGGTATATCGTGCTTGAGGCTGTTTTCTTCGATTTGCAAGGTATGGTTGAAGGATCCATCTAGCTCCTGCACTGTCACTTTAAGTGGCCCCTATGAAAACAACAACAGCAACAACACACCGTTTAAAGACTGCTAGAAAACGGCCAAGACATAGCCCTACCTTTCAAGACAGATAAGATATAAAATTGTGCTATATAAAATAGGTATTGCCAGAAGTACAGTGGCAGCTGGTGTCAAGGGCAGGGGAAGGGAGGGATGGCTGGTTTGACCACAGACTCGTCCCTAAGTACATCTCACTGCAGAGCCATCAGTCACCCCAGCTGGAGAGCCCCTCCTCTACCACAACTGGAGGCAACCAAGCAACAAAAATCACTTACCACGTACTTCTGTGTACCAGGAGATGTGTAATCTTGTTTTATTTCTAGTTCTAAAACATTTCGTTTTCTATTAAACGCAAAACTTCCGTAAAACTTTACCACTCCACTCTGGTCTCTAAGATATTGTAAAGGAAACTTTACATACTAAAATGAAAATGTGCAAAAAACAAAATGAAACAAAACTCCAAAAAAACCCTATTATATTAATAATTTTCAAATGGTAGCCCCACTAGATCACAGTCTCAAAGTAAACTTCATTATATCCCACGTGGCAAAATATTCAAAATTCTTTTGAAAAACGTTTCCCAGATTAAAGAAAGTTTCTGAAACATTGAGTAGCTTGTATTTTGAAAGTAATACCACTCTACTGGACTCTTAATAGTACCTTGAAGTGAAAAATGTAAGAATTGCCAAGTTCTAAGATACCATTCAAGTTGTGCCAAGCCTTGGGCATATTTCAAAGTCACCAGACCATTTCATCTTATAAGCAATGTTATAAGCCAGTCTGCTAGAGTATTTACCTTATCCCCCATGGAACCTACTTTTTGCTCATATTAAAAAGTACAAAATATGCCAAAATGTATAAATAGAGACATCAATGTTTATATAAGAATACATAATTCAACTCCTTTGGAAGGAGCTTTAGAAGATACAAGTCACAGGTTAGTTGTTTTTTAAGGAACAATGGATTACCGCCCTCTTCCCACCTCCCACACAGCCTACCCCCTTCCCCATGTTGCTGAGCTGCTGCTGGAAAGGATACACCCACTGCTTTATTAAGGGCTGGATGTCCTTGCCAGAGACATTGGAAATGGACTTCAAAAACCCGTAGGTGGACACCAGCATCTGGCTCCACATGTGCGACTGGAACTTCTGAGACGAAGCAGTACTGGCCAGACTCAGCAGTTTATTGAAAACCTGCAAGGACAGAAGGACATGTAACACTGTCTCCAACGGCACGCTGCCCCCAGCCTGCATGGGCACACCGTGTGATCACTTACAGAAGGCAATAACTATGGAACATACACATTTTTCAGGTTAAATACTCTAAGGAAGAGAAGCACACAAATATTTAAACAGGATGTAAGAGCACTGTTCAGAGAAACATAACTGAATGCTAACATAATATTGCTTATTAAGAAGCATAATATGTAATACCTGCCAAATCTTACACAGAAACTCCAAACTAAGGATACCTGTTAGGAGCAAGCACTCCCTGTCAGACATGTCATAAACATGTCATAAATCTCACGTGCTCTACTTTGAAAGGGGACATGGGGAGGGTGGAGCTGAGGCTCAGGGGAAGACGTTCATCTAGCACATGTGAGAGTGCCATGGCTCGCCAGCGTTATAAAAGGAAATGCATGAATGGCAATAGCATCTATACCATTGTAGAAGGACAAACGCCTTCCGTGGCACACTCTTCTCATTTTATATTTCTGTTCTTCAGTCTTTACAGAAAACTTATGTTTCCATCTTTATATCAGGGATTAAACCCAGGGCCCCATTCAGATTAAGCCAGTACTCCAATTTACTACACCCTCAGCAAAAAAAAAAAAAAATTTTTTTAAAGTTTTTGTTTTAGTCGGGGCAGTGTTAGCGCAGATTTCGGAGTTCAAGGCCAGCCTGGTCTACAGAGTGAGTTCCAGGACAGCCAGGGCTACACAGAGAAACCCTGTCTCGGAAAAAAAAAAAAAAACCGAAAACAAAAACAAACAAACAAACAAAAAGAATGTTCTCAAGGGGGCTGGAGAGATGGCACAGAGGGTAAGAGCACTGACTGTTCTTCCAAAGGTCCTGAGTTCAATTCCCAGCAACTACATAGTGGCTCACAACCCTCTGTAATGGGATCTGATGCCCTCTTTAGGCAGGCAGATGTATATGCAGCAGAGCACTAGTACATTAAATAAATACAGTTTAAAAAAAAAAAGGAATGTATCTCAGTGATAAAGCATTTGCCTAATATATACAAGGTCATATATTTGATCCTCAGTATAAAGGACAGGACAGGACAGAACAGGACAGGACAGAATGGAAAAGGAGAGAGAATTGGCCAAAAAGCAAAAGGATATATATATATATTTACATGATTAATCCATCTATCTTGATTTTACTATTTCATTTCCTATATTATAACTACTTATCGTAAAACTTACTTTAAAATAGAGCAAAATTTAACAATAGCAGTAAAGCAATGGGTTGTAGCATCTTCCCCTGGTATTAAGTAGAGCACCTGAGGCCAGGTGTGGCAAAGGAGTCCCTCTCTGTACAGGGGCCTTCAGAAGCCATTTTGTGAAGGTGTCAGTGTGAAACCTGAGATGTGTTGGAGACCCCAAGATGCTGGAGGTATCAGAGCCAGGGACAGCCACCAAGGTGAGCTGCACGCAGGAATGGGATGAGCTCAGGAGATTTAAGTGTGCTGAAGGCGGCTAAGTCGGAAGGGCAGAGCCAACTCAGTAGGCCCCTAACACTGGACAAGGGGCTAAGGGATTGAGTTTGTCCTGCTGGGTCTTGGTCTTGCTTTGGTCCAGTATTTCCTCACTATGCCTCAATTTCTCCTTTTTAGAATGGCAATGTGTATTATATGCGATAGTTAGAAGTATGCAATTTGCTTTTGATTTTACAGAGGGTTATAATTAAGAGACTGCTGTGAATCTCAGATGAGATCTTGGACTCTGAAACAGTGTTTTGACTATGACAGACTTTTGAAGTTGGACTGGATGTATTTAACATGATGACATGGCCATAAGACTATGGGAGACATAGCCAGGCGGTGGTGGCGCACGCCTTTAATCCCAGCACTTGGGAGGCAGAGGCAAGCGGATTTCTGAGTTTGAGGCCAGTCTGGTCTACAGAGTGAGTTCCAGGACAGCCAGGACTACACAGAGAAACCCTGTCTCGAAAAACCAAAAAAAAAAAAAAAAAAGACTATGGGAGACAGGGAGGAGGATGTGGTGACTTGAATGAAGTGTCCTCCATGAGTATCATGACTGAACTGTGAGGCACCTGAACGCGAGGTCCATGGTGGGTGGCTAGAGAGGGTTAGGAGGTGTGGCCTTGCTGGAGGTGTGGCCTTGCTGGAGGTGTGGCCTTGCTGGAGGTGTGTCACCAGGACTACAATGCATTTAACCTAGTTAAGTCCTCAATGTTAGCGCTTACCTGCAGCATGAATTCCATGCTGATTCTGTTTTCAATCAGTCTCATCACCAGGTGGGCTTTGCACTGGAACATGGTGTAGTACTCCCAGGACAGTGTGTGTGGGTGCTTTATGGAGAAGTGGAGATGAGACGCGGGGCTGAAAAGAGCAACAAAGCTGAGCAGTAAAGAACAAAGCAGGGAAGTGCCTTGACTTTTAACGCAGGCAACTTAGGCTGCTCATCGGTTTCCATGGTTCCAAACTTCTACGCGCAATTTTACACAAGGACTTTTACACAACAAATACCAAAAAGCAGTTTCTTTATAGAATCATATAGAAGAGTAACAAGTGTATCAAATTCTACTCTCACAGTCAATATCTGTGTGGCGTTCCCTCCAAATTCAGTTTTACCAGTGCACATAAAATAAGTTTAGAAAAGAAAGAGCCAAGCACAAGGCGTGGTGCAGCTCAATTGATAATGTATGCAAGAATCCCTGGGTTTGATGCTGAATACTAACTATTTGAAAAGTATGTTGATTTATGACTGTCCCCGGACAAAGTACTTTCTTCTTTTTAATCAAACCACCTTGTTAATCAAACCACCACCATACTGGAATATGGTATCTGAGGAAACCTGCATCATCCTCTGTGTTCCTAGGCCCTCATCACTGTTATCTGGTTCTGCAATCAATTATCTCTTATATCCCATTTTGAGGTCAGAGATGTGTTTTTGCACCAATACCCTCAAGACACAATGGCTGAGTAAATGCATATTACCTAACAGAGCCTCGGGACAGCAGAACAATAAGAGCAAAACAAACCAAAGCACAGCAGTAAACATAAACATTACTGTTCCCATCCGGCACCTAGAAGTACTGTAGGAGTCGGGTATGGCTCTGAAGCCCTTAGGCAGCACGGCCCTGGCCGCCTCCCTTAGATAGTGCATGCTTTCTGTCTGGCCTGCCTTGGGCTGGTTCAGCTGCTTGCCACTTTCCCTTTCCCTTGCAGGTCTCACAAGTCCAGCTTCCGGGAGTCTTGACTCCACCCATGGCTTCACTACCATACCCTATGGCAGGTGAGGTACAGGCACTTCCTAAGACAGCCTCAAGGGGCCTTTTCTATTGTCCCTGGACAAAGTACTTTCTTCTTTTTAACGGCCTGAATCTCTTTGGCTACTACTTCCCTCTAAGTGTTTCTTTTCTGGGCAAACAGGGTTTTTTTTTTTTTTTGCTCAAATTTTCACAGTAAATCTGTCTAAAATCAACCAGCAAAACCAAAGCTTACTAACTAGGCTACCTCGAATCTCAGGATAGACAAATGTACACCTGTTTTTTATAATAACGTGACACGCATGGCCTCTCGCTCAATTCTGAGTAGAGTTCTTAGTCATTTCATAAGCTTCCTGAGTTGGTCTTCACTACCCACATTTCTCTTGGCATCTGATCTTCTGAGCTCCTAATACAATTGTCCACTAAACTTACAGCAGTCTAAAGATACTGATGACTACATCTCCAAACTGTTACAAATTCCTTTCAAAATTTAGCTCCAAAGGCTTAAAAAACATGGTTAACATTAAAGACTGTAACAGCTTTACCTCTGGTATAGATTTTCTGTGTTAAACTTTTTGTCTGTAACAAAAAGCTGAGCAAAATGACTGGCAGTGGACGGATCTGCTGTGGCTCGGCTCAGCCCTCCCGATGGGAAGGACAAGGCAGCGCAGCTCCCGTCCCGTCTCGGGAGGTGGACAGCAGGGGCGGGCTGCGGTCCGTCTCTCTCACTTCATCTAGCCCTGCAGCAGACTGCACCCAGTCAAGGAGCTTCCTTTCTGCTCAGCGCGTTCACACAGACTTACGCATGTGCTTTACTAACGCCCTCGGCGTTTCTCAGTAGAATCAGGTTGACAATTCACGTTAACCAGAACGATAAACAAAATAACTACTTCCACAGATTTTTAAGTTTTATCAAGGCTAGTATGAGGAAGTTGAACTAGAAAACTTAGCATGTCAAACAGAAAAAAAGCCTTCATTTCTAGGCTTAAATTCAGTCACAGGCATCTCACAGGATGCCACAGAAGGGCAGAGAGGGGAGCTGACACACAGCCTGTGGCCCAGTACAGGTCTGGCCTTAGTCGGCCTCAAGGGACACACTGGAAGGGACTCCGGTAAGAGGCAGCCCATAAAACAAAGTTTATAACATCACATACTTATCCTTTTCTTTTCCACCACCAAATATGGGGTGCAGTAAAACTCCCCCCGTCTTCAGCTCATACGCCACGATTTTATCTAGCTCCTAAAAAGAAAAGACACAAAAGCAAGAGTCAGTGAAAACTTCTGACAACAATCTTTAGTACTAGGCCACAAATTCTTTCCTGGAATCAGATGTAAGCATAAGATAAGCAAACTGTATCTAGAGAACAGCTCGTGGTTTTATAAACAGACCAAGATACACCCTAGATGAATACTAAGATTCAAAAATCTCCCTGTATTTTGTGACTTCAGAGCTCACCAGCAGCTCAGCAGCTTTTCCTTACGACTCTTCTCAGCCTCTCTGATTTGTCCTCTAAATTGATTTATTCCTTCTCAGTATTTTGCATCTGAGGACTAAGGCCACCAGCAGGAAGTTGATTGAATGATATTAATAATATATCCGACTTGGCCAGGTGGTGGTGGCACACGCCTGTAATCCTAGCACTTGAGAGGCAGAGACAGGTGGATTTCTGAGTTCGAGGCCAGCCTGGTCTACAGAGTGAGTTCCAGGACAGCCAGGACTACACAGAGAAACCCTGTCTCGAAAAACAAAAAACAAAACAAGACAAAAACAAATTATATATATATATATATATATATATATATATATATATAAAATTAATATATATACACACACACATATATATATATATATATATATATATATATATATATATTTGACTTAAAAAGTCCCTGTTCTTCTGTAACATATAATACCCATTAAAGTTAACAGAGAAAAGGAAGAAAGAAAAGCTGAAAAAGACAACATTGCAACTACACTGGCCATTCATGAAGTCTAAACAATATCAGGCAGCAGAGGAAAGTGGCATTGGTTAGAAGCTCACGGGATCCGACAATACAGCTGATCAGCCATATACTTCACTACAGTCTCACCTCTATGAACCTTAGCTTCTTTACATGGAAAGCGGGGTGGTAAGAGAATCAAGACGACAGTGCTATTTTTAATCACAGTACTATTATATTACGCACTGTACGTGGTTATTCCCTTCTGAAATGAAGAATGGGCTCTACCAGTGGTAAGTGTATGAACTCTCTAGCAACTTTTTGACATTTAATAATGATATTAAGATGGGGATTTTTCTACCTGAAAACAATGAATTTAAGGATCTAATCCAACCCAATAATACCATTAAAGTATGAGAAACAGAAATACAAAATACTGCTTTTACTCTGTCTTCATCTTTAAATAAAAGGAAAATATGTGCCAATGACAGAGCACACGCGGTAGGTACTGAAGACTACCTGACGGCCCAGCAGGCCTGCATGTGGAGCACCACCGGCCACACAGCAGCGTGCTGCTCTCCCCGTGGGGCACACCGGCCACACAGCAGCATGCCGCTCTCCCTGTGGGGCCATCTCCCTGTGGGGCACACCGGCCACACAGCAGCGTGCCGCTCTCCCCGTGGGGCACACCGGCCACACAGCAGCGTGCCGCTCTCCCCGTGGGGCACACCGGCCACACAGCAGCATGCTGCTCTCCCCGTGGGGCACACCGGCCACACAGCAGCGTGCCGCTCTCCCCGTGGGGCACACCAGCCACACAGCAGCATGCCGCTCTCCCCGTGGGGCACACCGGCCACACAGCAGCGTGCAGCTCTGCCGTGGGGCACACCGGCCACACAGCAGCATGCTGCTCTCCCCGTGGGGCACACCGGCCACACAGCAGCATGCTGCTCTCCCCGTGGGGCACACCGGCCACACAGCAGCGTGCAGCTCTCCCCGTGGGGCACACCGGCCACCGCACTATCCTTCCCCAGGTAAGACTTGGAAACAAATGCAGGAGACTCGGTTATAATCTTTTTTTCAGTGATGCAATTTTCATTTCATTTGAAAAGAGTTAGCTGTTTTTCAAATGATATTTTAAAAGTACATTATTACAGTAAGTAAAACAGAGGACACGGGGCTAGCAGGTGGCTCAGCGGGCGAGCGTGTTCAGAAGCCTGACTTCCGGATGAGTGTGAGGAGAGGAGCAACCCCACAGAACTGTCTTCTGAACACACATGCACCCTAGCATGTGCACTGCCCCAACACACAAAAGAAATGAGTAAATGGAATAAAATAAAAGACAGGAGACACAGAAATCAGAAAACATTGTCATATAGCACTGACTTCCAAGTGGAAAGAAATGTCTTGCTTACCTCTTTAATCCAATGGTGGTACTCATTGACTCCGAACGTTTTCTTCATCCATAGTCCATAAATATAGCCTGAGATTCCCTTCAGCACCCACTCATCGGACCTAAGGAAAGTCAGTGAAATTTTTAATCACAAGAGCCTGGCCGAGCAGGGTCAGAGAGACGAGCGGAAACAGTGCGATATGGACCACTGCTTATTTTAGGCAACTGCGGGTTATTAACAAATTATCAAGTTCCTCACGTCTTTTAGGCTGAGCTGCCCATCCAGCCTTCTTCACATCTGGCTGGATCTTTAGTTGTAAGACTGCTAAAAATCAAATGCACGTTACAAGGTCTGACACACTGCGAGCAGTCAGCTGTCTCCCTCTGAGATGAAGCACTATGTGCATGAATCCCCTAACAGAGCTTGTGTCTGTCTGGGCTGGGATAGTGCAGCTCGGGAACAGGGACTTCCCAGCATGCTGGCAGTCCTGGGTTTGATCATTAGTACAGAAGAAAAGCAAAGCTTTTGAATTTTGCAGCGTAGTCACTCTGATTGTAGTTCATCTCTTCACACCACTGTTGAGACTGTGTGCCACTAAAGTGCTTGTCCACAGTCAGGCCTGCTTGACTAAGAAGTTCACATCTGCGCGGTGTTGAGGCACTTGGAGGCAGCAGCAGAAGAGTGAAGAATTCCAGGTTACCCTCAGTGTCACAGATGAGTTCAAGAACATCTTAGACTAGGTAAGATGTGATCTCAAAACTAAAACAGAATCCACGGTCTTGACCGGGAATGTTTATCAGGGTCAGCGTGCTTGGCTAGCACGTGCAAGGCTCCGAGTTCCTGACAACTCCAACCCCATGTTCCTTACGGTGACACACTGGCATAATTTTCACACCGTGGGTTTTATAGTAGCCTTAGGCTGACCTGTTCAATGGTTGTGCTTTCTCCAGGGAACGGGCAATCGGCACCAACCACTCATTTACTGTCATCACACACATGAGCGTGTGCGCACACATACACATACACATACACACACACACACACACACACACACACACAGCATTACATTTGCAAAAAATAAGCAGAATCTTACATTATTAAATATAAAAGAAGTTACAATCTCAAGGAAGTTTTGTACAGAGCTTTAAATTAACCACAAGTGGCCACGCGTGTGACTTCCATTGCAATCCTAGCATGCAGCAGGCAGACAGGCAGATGTCTGTGAGGTTGACGCCGACCTAGTCTACACGTAAGTCCTAAGCCAGGTAGAGCTATAGTGTAAGACTCCTTCCCAAAAAACAGACAAACAATAATACAAAAGTCATGTCACGTTAAAGAAAGTAAAGATCAGCCGGGCATGGTGGCGCACGCCTGTAGTCCCAGCACTTGGGAGGCAGAGGCAGGCGGATTTCTGAGTTGGAGGCCAGCCTGGTCTACAGAGTGAGTTCCAGGACAGCCAGGACTACACAGAGAAACCCTGTCTCAAAAAAAAAAAAAAAAAAAAAGAAAGTAAAGATCCTGGCTTTTTTCTTTAGTGTCGGGACACCAACTGCACCAGACACCTACCTGAAAGCACGGTACCGCTGAGCCGCTCCCCAGCTCCAAATATGCTGCCCTTTCTCTGCTTTCTAGAAAACTGGCAAAAATCTAAACTAAAAGGCAAATTCCTACACCATTAGCACTATTGTTGAAGATAATTATTCTGCTTTTAAAATCACCTCAAACATTTTTCTATATTTGAACACTGACATTAGAATTCTAATCAGTTTTCTGAACATTCTAAGCTGCATTCTATACAACTAATACATTTTCCATAATTCTTATTTTTATGGTAAATAATATAAGTAGCTCTACTGAAACAGGTCTCATCATGTAGTACAGACTTCGTTTCAACTTGCTACATAGATCAGAATGGCCTTAAACTCAAGAGATCTACCAATTGAGTTTATACTGATTTTAAAGTCAAAAATAACCCCAACAAGTATAAATTACAGGCAACAGTCAGCTTACAATGCAAGACAAGAAGGAAAGTCAAAATGAAGCATGTGGCACACACCAGTGGTCTGCTTTGGGGGGAGGGGGGTGTCAGACTCTGCTACATTGTGAGGTTGAGGATAACAGGAGCCACAAGAGACTGTCGAAGAACATGGGGGAAGGGGGGAGAAGGGGTTGGAGGGAGAGGTGGGGGAGAGGAAGTCAGCTTTCCTGATCCTTTAGCTCAGTCTGTAACTCTGAAATTACTCACCAAGACATTCGAGAAATGAAACATCCGAAGAACTGCTGGGCTAAAGACTGTGCCAAGCACCGTCTGGTCAGCGGCGTCTCGTCTATAATCATGGCACTGTGCAGAAGATTTGTGCTGAAAGCCAAAGAAGTCACTTAGGACCAAGAGATGCACAGTCAGTCAGTCAAAATACAGTATCTACAATCTAAAGCAATACAACTTTAGGTTCAAGTTCAATACAGAAGAAGAAAAAAGGAAAGAATATTCGCCCCAAAAGTTTCCTAATCTTTTCAAAATTTATCTGAAATGCAGTCTACCTAAAGAAAGGAACACAGAGTTTTGTACTGACTTTAATAAAAAACATAAATCACTATTTTTAAGGAGGAAGAAACTAGTGTTAATCAGAAATGGATCCTAATACAATGGGGTGACTTAATTCCAGAAGTCTCCTCCTGGGCTGGATGAAGATGCACAGGCAGCCTGGGCATAGCCAGCCTGGACCACAGTGCTGGGGAGACGGTCTCCAGAAACCAGAACAGCAGTAACAAAAATAAAGCCCTTTCACGGTACTGGTTACATGCCGGCACTCTGTTACTGACTTCTAAAGACACTGCTCCATTCAGTTTCTCCAGCTGTGTTCCAAAGAATGCAGAGGATTAGTGTCTGACTTCATACAAGAGCCTTTAGAGACAGGAAAGGGGAACAGCCCTGACATATAAAACTTACAAATTTGGAACTTTCCCCCAAAAATGTACAGAAAAGGGGGGCTGAAACAAAGGGGAAATGATATTTTGATAACAAATTGATGATACCAGTAGTTTTATAGTGCTACCAAGAAGGCACACCAATCACCTATACAACACGGAAGCTAAACATTAAGAACTAAACCAGAAATGTGAATTCTAATTGTGGAAGAAGCTCTATGATCCATTACTTCCTTGTGTAAGAGGCTACACTGTAACATTTTCAGATTACCTATGAACTCAATCATACCTGACTTTCAAGACCGGGCTCAACCCCGAGGAGCCAATAACTTCTTTTCCTGCTATGGACTCTAACTTAGGCATTCTGCACGCGAAGGGACACTAACCTGAAAATGCTCATGGAAGCGTAAGCGGCTACTTCAACGTAAGCCTCGTCAATGAAGACCGTCTTAAAACACGAGTACGGATAGCGACAAGTCAAAATTTCTTCATAAAATTCAAAAACTTCGTGAATGTATGACGTAGTATGTTTAAGTAATGGAAGAAGTTGAGGCAAACAAAAATGGGTAACCTGAAAACAAAAGAAAAACCAACTCAAAGAAAGGGCACGTTCAGTTTGCAGTAAATCTCGTAATGCTGAACATAGCTGTTGCAAAATTAGTAGGCTTTCAGATCAAGCTTACAAAATCTTCATTGTACTAAAAAAATTAATTTAAAAATGGATTATGTTAAAAGCTTACACACAATGAAAATAAAACTGTTCCAAATTAAAATTTTTCTCCTATGCATAAACTAGAAAGAAATTTTAAGGCTTAGCAAAATCTCTTATGTGTCTACACCTAGCAAATGATGAGTATCTTATAGTAATATTTTAGTAATCTCTGTGTGTGTGTGTGTGTGTGTGTGTGTGTGTGTGTGTGTATACACAATGTTGAAGACTAAACCCAATGGCTTTCACACGCCAGACAAGGAACACTAAACTTAATCTAGAAATTAATAGTTTACGCTGCCCTGCAATGATGGCTCACAGCAGTAATCCTAACTCTTGGGACGGTGAGGCCAGCCTGGGCTACACAGTGACCTCAGCATAACCACTGATCAGCACCGTGGGCACAGCAGGAACAACCCCTCCAGCCATCCTCCGAGGCTGCAGCTACAGACGGAATACTGGTGCACCAAACACAGGCGAGCCACAGGCAGTAAGGAGGTAGAAACAGTCACAACAGAAGCAATAGTCATGGTTTTCATATTAAGCTAAAATTAAAACAAGTATCATAAACTTATGAAACACTTCTATGCCAGATGAATGAAGAAGCCAGGGACGGTGGCCACATCTGTAATCCCAGTGCTTCATGTTGCAAGAATGGAGTCCTGTGAGGAGAAGTCTGAGTGCTTGAGAGGAAACTTCAAAGAAACCCATACAGGAATCTTGTGACCCTGGTTAGTGTCTTCAAAAACACTGGAAATGGCTTTGGAATATGTCTTTGCGACCCTCCCAGGTGTATTAAATAGAAGTACGTTTACTTCAGATTATTCACGATAACTGGCTATTGCTGGTCATACACCTCTGTGGGAAAACTTGGTTTTTGCCACGTGGAGCCACCAGTGGCTTGTTCCCACATGTGGCTTGCCGCTGTAATTGCACATATTTTACTCATGCGACTCTATTTAACCCTCAGAGTGTAACTGTCAGATGATCTGAATAAAGTTCTCATTCAGCAGCTACCTTCTCCCAGGCCCCGCCGCCTCTACAGTGAGCAGAGTGTCACCAGTTCAAAGCTAGTCAGAGCTACATAGTGAGACTGTCTCAAGACAAACAAGAACCTAGTAACGTCTCATCCAGAAGATGATATGATGGGCAATTATTTCCTGTTAGACAAAAGTTTGACAAATAAAAACCAGATGCAGCAGTGCATGCCTCAGTGGCCAGAGGTTGAGGCAGGAAGATTGGCATGGGTTTGAGGAAAGCCGGGGCCACATAGCAAGACAGTCGAAGGAAACAAAAACAAGACAAAGCAAAGTAAACCTAAAGCAGTGTAAAAGGTCAGGGTTAAAAAAGTCAACACCAAGCCGGGCGTGGTGGCGCACGCCTGTAATCCCAGCACTTGGGAGGCAGAGGCAGGCGGGTTTCTGAGTTCGAGGCCAGCCTGGTCTACAGAGTAAGTTCCAGGACAGCCAGGACTACACAGAGAAACCCTGTCTCGAACAAAACCTAAAAAAAAAAAAAAAAAAGTCAACACCACACGTGGGGTCAAGGCTAACAGGAAATATGTTATGATTAGAGAAATGTATGCAAATATAAGAAAACTATTTTAAAGAAAACTTTGTGATTTCTTTTCTAATATAGTGCTTAGTATTAAAAGAAAGAAAGAAAGAAAGAAAGACTAGTACACCCTGGCTAGAGTGTAAGATGGTTTCTAAATTCAACTGTTATTACTAATTTCCTCTAAGTCTCACCTCTGGAAGCTGGAAAACTACAATTTGGAATTTAAAGCATAGGCATAGTACCATGAAACACCTGACTCCAGGGGCTATACAGAGAGACCTTATTTCTAAAGAGAAAAGTGATAAATAATAAGATTTATTCTCACTTCAGCATACTGGGGTAGTCAACAAACTCATCAAGATGTTTTTAATTTCAAATAAATATATATTTTCTTTTTTAGTGATAGGGTTAAAGTGGTTAGTTAAACAATAAAAATAGTGTTTGTTTATTTGTGCCTTTCTTTTCATAAGGAGTCAAACTAGAGATTAGGAAAAGACAAGTGAAATACATATATTTGTACCTCGTGCATGTATGGATCCACAAGTATCTCGAATGGTCCAATGGCCAAGGAGATATTGGGCGCTGCTGTAGGAATAGTGAGCATGTAATGGAAGGTCTTCTTTCTCATGTCATGAGTATACACTGTCTCCACCAAATCTCCATTGGACACGGCTACCATCGCAGCATCGACCGTAAATTCTAATTTCCAGGTACACAACTCAGAGTATGAATCAACACATGGGAACCAAAATCTACAAGCAGATTAACAGTACAAAATACACGTCAGACTTAAAAATCTCAGGTCAAGTCTTACTATATAACAGAATCAGTACATAATACCAAAATATCAACAATTCTAAAACACAGCCTTAGAAGAATTAATAATCTGAGGAAAGCACTCACATTATAAAATATTTCAGTAACATGTAGTGAACTACAGAGCATAAGAAAGAGCAGATTACAATTTCGCAAACAGATGTAGGTCCTTATGTAAACCTACTATGTCAAACAACAGGAAAAGGCTAGTTCTAGAGAGCACAAGCATGAATGAGCCCATTTACTTAAGGTTTAAAACCAAGCGCAGTCAACGGTGTTCCGGGAAATGAGTGCCAGCATGGCAGGGCAGAGCGCTGACTAGAAGCAGAGGAGACTCTGCCGAGCGGCGGTGCCACCTGTGCGGATCTGGCTGTGAGCTCAACAGGCTGTTCACTTGTGAAAAGCTGTTATTATCACTTTACATTCAAATGCTGCAGTTTCCGTATGCAAGCTAAACCTCACTATAACGTTAAAGAATCGAGCTGATGGGACCAAGCTTACACCCGCCATTCCAGAAAACACACTGCATATTCAATACTTAAAAATGCAACTAGAAAAAGTAGTTGAAAGATATGAATTTATAATCTACCTTGTAGAATTTTGATACCCACAAGAGAAGACATGAGCACCTCTCTCTGCCATACTGCCCTCTACACTGGGTACCACAAAATGAAGGCCTCCTTTTGGCTGATCCAAAGAAAAATTAATATGTATCTTCAGGACCTTTAACTCTGCAATAAATGAATATATACATTCACTGACAGGTAAACAGGCAACGGTAACCTACACAATGCATACAGTACATGAGAAGCACAGCCTGGGCGTTATGTATACTAGGAAAGCAGAGAGAAAGAGCGGTGCGGATGTAGCTACAGTGGTAGGGAGGGCACTGGCCTGGATGCTACAGGCCTGGAATCAATGCCAGGCCACAAAACGGACACCGCACCACTGGCCACGCACAGCTCTTACAGCGCTCACCTACACGCGCCGAGAGCTTGCCTCCAGTCTCTCTAGCTGCTGCCTGGAATCTCTCACGAAGCACACCACTAACCATTCTCAACATTTCTGGCAACATGCAACGTTTTCAGAAAAATTTCAAACCCCCTAATATGGATGCTTTAAGGCCTGTCAAATCCAACTGCAATTCTACATTTCCAGTTTTTTCTCCTTTTGTATTTTGACCCAAACTGTTAGTTATACTTGACTTTGGAGAGGAAAGGAAGGGAAGGAAGTAGGGTGGGGAGGGCAACTGAAGAAACAGCATCGCTATTATGTTCTTCAGTGATATTCTTCTTCTGTAGAGTAAAAAAGACCTGTGTTAAAGGGAGAGATTTTAATTTCCCCCGATATCACAAGTGCATGCCCATACAATGATAAGCTTCTATATGTGCCCTAAACTGAGTAATACTACTATGTCTCACCTGCTCCCATACACACTGAAAACAAAGTATTTTCTCTCTTCTTTGACTTTTATAAGACTAAATAAAGGTCAAAGAAGTTTTCAAACAATAATTCTACTGATTAAATCTTTAAAGAATGGATCATGAAGACTTAGATAGGATAAATTCAAAGTATGTAGGACCCGTGGCCACAGCCCGTGTTGTAGCATCTGCTCGGCCACGAAGCAGCTCTGTGAACTTACTGTGGGACTGGAGAATGCTATTCTAAAAACTAGGACTGCTAATGCTACAAAAATGCTACTACTCCAAATGGATCTATCCACATGATTTTTAAAGTACCTTTCATAAAAAAGGCAAAACAGCCAGGTGTGGTAGCACATGCCTTTGGTCCGAGAACTCAGGGAGACTGAGGCAGATGGGTCTCTCAGTTCCAGGCCAGCCTGGTCTACAGAGCAAGTTCTAGAACAGCCAAAAAACAAAAGCAAAAATAATAAAAAAAAAAACAAAAGTGAAAGGAGCTACTGGCATAGCTCCTTTGACAGAGAGCATTCCTTGCATCTACAGAATATTCCTTGCACTGAAACCAGGCAATTTTGTAACAACCCATAGCTAACATATTCGTATTAATCCAGGACCCTGAAGAAGAAAAGAATTTTCCAACTTCTTTCACACATTTGTACTGGTTACTTTACAGTTAAGGCAACTTTCTAGCTAACCTTATAGCCTATAAATTTAGCAAGATTTATTTCCCTGTGCAGTAATACATTCCTGGTGCTTTACCATCGACATGTTTCCAGAGCTCTGAGGGAACCTTAATGCAGAGTTCTCCGTTCCCTGCATCAGGGTCCACAGCACTCACGGCAGCTGCATATGCATTGGAGAAATAATTGAGGTTTCTCCTGGGGAGACAAAAGCCAACTTGTAATAACAGCCAGCCACACATTTCACCACATCTTCCTAAGTGTCAATGGCATCAATTATTTCTAAGTATTATGTCTTCTTACACAATTCATAAGACTACTTTTTTAGACAAGCTAACTAATCCTGATACTATTCACCATGATAAGAAGTACTAACGTGACGGACATGGTGATGCATGCCTTTAATCCCAGTACTCTGGAGGCAGAAGCAGGAGGATCTCTCTGAGTTCAAGGACAGCCTGGACTCAAAAACAGGAAGGAAAGAAAGAGGAAGGAATGAAGGGAGGAAGGAAAGGAGGGAGGGAGAGAGGGAGGGAGGGAGGGAAGAAGGGAGGGAGGAAAGGAGGGAGAGAAGGAGGACAGAGGGAAGGACACAGGGAGGGAGGGAGGGAGGGAGGGAAGGACAGAGGGAGGGACAGAGGGAGGAAGGGACAGAGGGGCAGAGGGAGGGAAGGACAGAGGGAGGGAGGGATGGAGGGAGGGAGGGGGAGGGAAGGGGGAGGGAGGGGGGAGGGAAGGGGGAGGGAGGGAGGGAAGGACAGAGGGAGGGAGGGAGGGAGGGAGGGAGGGACGGAGGGACGGAGGGACGGAGGGACGGAGGAAGGAAACCAATAGCTAAAGGGAATTGTTAAACTGATAATTATGTTCACATCTGCCATTAATTCTGGAATTCCAAGCTAACTACTTGTCTAGATTCAGTGTAAATTAGCTTCAGACCCTATGAAAATCCTCATAAGGCTTGCTAGGGTGGGACCCTATCCTGTCTGATTCAGTATGTTTGGGCTAATACTTGAGATTTGCAGAACTAAATGGTTCCTAGATAATACTGATGTTGCCTGTCTGGGATCACACTTTAAAGCAATATGACATGTTGTCCTAGGCTAGTGAAATACTATCCTCACTGAAGAGTTTATAACTGTGCTTGGCATTACATTACAAAACACAGAGATTCACAGAAATAATATGACCTAGTGCTATCAAGGCTTTTTGAAAATGCTCTCTAACATAGTTGTGACAGTGGATATTGTATTTTGTAAGACACTTTTAAATAGTAAAAGCATTTAGTAGAGTATTTTAGTGTTTCTGGTCCAAATATGATGGTGACCATCCAGTTCACTGGAACAATTTCTTGGTATTTATCAAGTAAACATGGATAAGAACATTAAAACAGAAACATGATTAAGATAATTTAACAAAAATAAATGTACAGAAAATTCCCAGATAATACTTCTTTAAAGCTGTAAGAAGGGAAATTTAATAACTTACTATGTTGGACAGAAGTGAGGTGACCCTTGAGTGAAATTTGCAGAACAGTAAAAGCAACAGAAATTATGCAACATACAGCTCTATTATAAAAAGAATGGAAAGCTTTGTTGAAAAACATTTTAAGCCAATCTCTAAAAACAATGACAGAATGACTTGGAAAGAGCTGCTTCTTAATGTGTCCAACTTACTGTTTTGATTCGCTATGACAGACTTCTAAGGTTGGATCATTATAAATAAAGGCGGCCTCCAAGTCATTGATCCTGACTCGGTATATTCTACACTGTTTACTGTTCAACTTGATTCTGTTCAGGTTTGCAACTGTAGGAAATATAGTCAGCTCCACGAATCCCTGTAAAAACAAAAAACTATTATCAATGCTAGAATGGTATAGAGCATATTTCTTTAATTACTACTTATATATGCTACCTCAAAAATAAAATCCCAAATAGCTATGTACACATACATGAGTGTTCTCCAAGAATCTTAATTTTAAACATTAATTGTACCAGTGGCTGACTGAGTACAATTTATCTAGTCTTTACAAGCCTTCCTTGATCTGTGCAATTTTTGGTAAGCAAGCCACTGCTGACTGGAAAGTGAAAACATTTACTAGTCCCACATACAAGACTCTCTAGGCAGACCGCAACCAAAATAGGCTGGAGGACCAGACTGGTGGAGAAGGAAGTCACAAACAAGAGTTCAAGTCAAAGAATGTGATGGAACAACTGGGGCTTTAAAATTGCCATCCTGAAGCGAACAAGTCTGAGCCTCCTCACAGGAGAGAAGTGAGGAGAGAGCAGAGTACTGCCAGAGAGAGCAAGGCAGGCGGGAGCGGCGGTCCTGGCAAATACTGAGTGATTTCCTGCCAAGCAGTCCCGTGTGCTACCGTGTTCCATGAGGGGTGCGCCGTCCATCTAAAGACACTGTCTACTGCAGCTGACAGCTGAATACTCTCACCACCATCCTGCGTTAACTCAAACGGGAAAGTCGGGAGAACTATGGAATACAGGCCCAGGGATTCTCATAAGCAGGACTGAAAAGTTATACTGACACATGAGCCCTGGGAGGGCATAGAACGCTTCAGATGCTATGTGGAGTATGAGGACTTCAGATTCCGACAGGGGTAAAACAGTCGGCATAGAGGACTAGATAGAGCGGCTACTGTCCCGGGGCCGGTACTGTTCTGCCTTCTGAGGCCCTCTCTGATCCTGATACCAACTCTGGGGGAAAAAGTGCTACTTGAAACATTTTACCCAAATGCCCTAGAAGATATAAGTACTGTTGAAAATTACTTCAAGATTAGCTTTTATACATAAATTAATAAAGTTAACAAAATGCTAGCTAGACCTAGCCCTATCTGTTTCTACTAGTCTATAACCTCTGGGCACAAGGGCTTTCTATCATGTTCATGAATATTTTCTGTATAACCTTTATACCAACCCCTCAAAAAACAAGAAATTCTACAGCCACTAAGCTCCCAATTCTGACAGAAGAGACACACAGCCTTAAACCATTAGCAGGGATCAACAGCTTATTGGATCATAAAGAGCAAAGGCCAGAAAAGCTTTGTATTTAAAAGTGCAAATTAAACTGATGGTGACACATGCTTGTAGCATTTGGACTTGAGAAGCGAAGGCAGGAGAGATGGCCACAGGTTTGAAGGTAGCCTTGCCTACATAGCAAAACCCTCTGCCGGAAAGAGAAAAGCTGCAAACCACAAGCCAGTGTAGCAGGAAGCCCAAAACACATAGATCCCTCCTCTCTCCCTCTCTCCCTCTCTCCCTCCCTCCCTCCCTCCCTCCACAGTCTTAGCTAGGCTGGAAGTCTTCATATAGATCCAGTTGGCCTCAAACTCAGATGTCTGCCTCTGCCTCTGAGCTGGGATTAAAGCTGAGTGACACCATGCCAAGCCCCAATCTGTCAATCACCCAATGACCACCCTACATAAATGAGCTTAGAGTAAGTAGAAAACTAGCAAATAAAACCAAATGAACTTGGTGCTGGGAGTGGAGGCACACACCTTTAATTCTGGTGGTCAGAGGCTGAGGCATGCAGATCTCTATAAATTCAAGGGCAGCCTGGTCTACATATCGAGTTCTGGAACAGCTAGAACTGCACAGTGAGAATGTCTGGGGGCTGGGGCGGGGAAGGGGGAGAAAAAGAAAAGGGGATTCTGAGAGATTTGTAACTTCAGCACTTAGAAGGCTGAGGCAAAAGGATAGCCAGTTTGATGCCAGCATGAGTTATATAGTGAGCCCTTGTATCAAGAATCTAAAAAGAAAAGTGAATTAGAAAGTTATAGAAAGGCCGGGTGGTGGTGGTGCACGTCTTTAATCCCAGCACTTGGGAGGCAGGGGCAGGCGGATTTCTTAGTTCGAGGCCAGCCTGGTCTACAGAGTGAGTTCTAGGACAGCCAGAGCTAAACAGAGAAACCCTGTCGAAAAACGAAGGAGGAAGAGGAGGAGGAGGAGGAGGAGGAGGAGGAGGAGGAGGAGGAGGAGGAGGAGGAGGAGGAGAAGAAGAAGAAGAAGAAGAAGAAGAAGAAGAAGAAGAAGAAGAAGAAGAAGAAGAAGAAAAGAAAGTTATAGAAAGAGCTATTAACCCATAGTTACCTGTAAAGAATATAAGACCAGCATTTGGTTTTCTAAACTAACACTGCTAATATAAAAGTGAAGAATATGTCTAGAAAACGGTTCCCTGATGTCGCAGGGCCCTAACCTGCAACAATCAGCTGTTAGCCAGCACAAGCTTCCACTCCAGCATCCTCACCCACTGACACATTCAAATCCAGGCCATCCAACACCTCAACATTATCCTTCCGTCTCAGGACTGTCTCCACATTTCACAGCTAGCTGTCCCTTGTTTTCTAATCTTTTTGAAAACTCTTTATTTACTACACTTAAATGAAATAGCTTCTGAATGTTTGAGAGAAGCTACCTATTCTCTTATTTATGATAACTTAATGAAAATGAGGCAGTCTCACTGCTATTTCTTGGCCACTTATCATACTGAATGTAGTACACACTACAAAAGCCAGGGCAGCAGTCATTTGTAGTTAAATGCATATTTCCTGACAATAGGGAAAAAAGCCCTTGGAAATATCTGAATCCTAGATTCATCACTTAGTAACTGTACAATCTTGGTGGGCATGGGACACGTGCCTATAATCCCTGCAGTCAGGCGGCAGAGGCCAGAGACCCTTCTGATGACAGTGACTTCAAGTTCCTTCACCTAAAGGCTAGAGTGCCTCCATTCCAGGACAGCAATCAAACTCAGCACCGGAGAGACAGCTGCACGCTGCTGACCCTGCCGTGAGTTTCCATGTCCAGTGCTTCTCCTTTCATGACGGCTCCCTTGCTTCTGCAATTTCTGGGCTTCCCTTCTCTGCTTCTCTGCTTCTCTTTCTTTTCTTTTCATTCCAAAACCTGACCCTAAATACTCTCTTACCCGCCACCAAATTCTCTTGCCTCACAGCTACATTTTCATCTACTTTCTCTCCCTCCTATGAATGATCCTTCAGAGGATCCTCTGCAGGACAGAGCTACACCAGCTAAGAAATCCTCCTCTGACGCCTTTAATCCCAGCACTTGGGAGGCAGAGGCAGGCGGATCTCTGAGTTAGAGGCCAGCCTGGTCTACAGAGTGAGTTCCAGGACAGCCAGGGCTATACAGAGAAACTCTGTCTCGAAAAACCAAAAAAAAAAAAAAAAAAAAAAAGAAATCCTCCTCTGTCCATTACCCCTTCTCTGATTATAATATTCCTCTCTGTGCCAGGAAGTATGTTCAAAATTTACTTAAAAATATGTTCAAAATGTACTCATGAATGGGCATAGTCATCAAAATAAACCACAGGTAGCCGGGCGGTGGTGGCGCACGCCTTTAATCCCAGCACTTGGGAGGCAGAGGCAGGTGGATTTCTGAGTTCGAGGCCAGCCTGGTCTACAGAGTGAGTTCCAGGACAGCCGGAGCTATACAGAGAAACCCTGTCTCAAAAAAACCAAAAAAAAAAATAAAATAAATAAATAAATAAATAAACCACAGGAGAGAACATCATTGTTTTTGTTTTTCTCTTTTCTTTTTGAACAGCATCACCCTTTGCAGTCATATCAAACTCCCAATCTTCCTGCCTCGGCCTCCAAAGTGGGGGTACAGGTGCATACCATACAGGTGCATGTTCAGTTGTTTTTTTAAGAGGTGATTCCTCCATTTTGCTCAGGCTGGTCTACATTCCCTAGGCTCAACTGATCTTCCGGCCTCAACCTCCTAACTCAGACTGTAGGCAGCTCCCATTGTACCCATCTTAAACATGGTATTCTGAGCCACAGAACCAACATACGAGCTCACTGATTATCAGATGCTAAAGAAAGATATAAACAGGTAACTTTTGGTGGTGTTGCCCAGTAAACAGAAAAAATTCTAGATCTTCTGGGGGGAAAAATGACTCACAGTGCAGTAGTAGAGATGATTTATCTAATTTCTAGTCCTAAGCCAGTTCACAGCCCTAGAACAGAGGCTTCCGAGTAAATGGAAAAACCGCTCTCTACCACACAGCCTCCTGAATCTATTTTCTGAGACCAGCCAGAAGGGTCTGCAACCATATGCCAGGTCACTATCTGTTCTGAGAACAAACAGAAAAGAAAAACAACAACAACAACAACAACAACAACAACAACAACAAACCACCAAATTTTGTTGATATTATATCTTGGTTCTTCTGAATTGAACGCCTGAACTCTCAACCATTTCTACAGTCCAGTCGTCAGGCAGGCGGTATTTAGAGGTCATGTAATTAAATGATATCATAGATCAAGTCTATTAGGACTAAAGTCTACTTTTTTAGCCCTATAATATAATCCATGTCGCCGGGCAGTGGTGGCGCACGCCTTTAATCCCAGTACTTGGGAGGCAGAGGCAGGCGGATTTCTGAGTTTGAGGCCAGCCTGGTCTACACAGAGAAACTGTCTCGGAAAATAAATACATACATACATACATATATATATATATATATATATATATATATAAAATCCATGTTATAATAGGTCCCTGTCCAGCGAAGTAAGAACTTTTATGGTGGAAAAGGTGGAAAAGGTGGACAGCTCATTTCTCTATTCCAGGATACTAAACCCAAGCAACCACATATCTCTTGTGGACTACGGAAAGTAACGGCACAAACACGTGAACACTGTCCACCAGAGGTTCTTCTGCTAGACTACATGGAAGCAGTAGCTTTGTTCTTCTATCAATACTCCATTTACCCACTTTCCCTTTACCTGTATACACTCAGCTCCCTCATTTATAAAGCTGGGTCTGAAATCTTATCTACCTCAAGAAGTTACAGTGAGGAGTCAATGAGTTAGTATACATCCACCTTAAGGAATATTTTATAGACAAGAGTGATTCAACTAATATTCACTATAATCAATCAATCATGTTGACTCTAATAATGCTAAACTTCACCGAAAGACATCACAGAGTTTCCTATACTGCTGGAGTAAAAACTTAAAGGCCAGGCGGTGGTGGCGCACACCTTTAATCCCAGCACTTGGGAGGCAGAGGCAGGCGGATTTCTGAGCTCAAGGCCAGCCTGGTCTACAGAGTGAGTTCCAGGACAGCCAGGACTACACAGAGAAACCCTGTCTCGGATAAATACAAACAAACAAACAAACAAACAAAAAACAAAACAAAAAATATATTAAAAATACTCCCTAATGCGTTCACACTCTATCCCCAAATAGCAATGTGTGACAAATATTACAAAAGAAATTCCATAAATAAGCAGCTGAATATAAGACTTCTATGACTACAGGCTTAGTCTTGTCTAATGCACAATGTGAAGGTGACTAATTATAAAGACTTACTACTTCACAACATACTTAGCATACTGAACATTTTAATCAGGAAATGGGATAAGGTGAGAACAGACAGTATCTATAGCCAAAGGATATGATAATCAAACCGACTTGAATTCTAATTTCTGGGTTTTTTTTTTTAAAGATTTATTTACTTTTATTTGTATGAATACACTGTGGTTATCTTCAGACACACAACAGAAGAGTGCATTAGATCCCCATTATGGATGGTTGTGAGCCACCATGTGGTTGCTGGAATTTGAACTCAGGACCTTCGGAAGAGCAGTCAGTGCTCTTAACAGCTGAGCCATCTCTCCAGCCCTTCTAATTTCTTATTCTGAGGCACCATATATAATCTGGAAGACTACAGAATCCCAAAAAACTGAAAAAACTGACTTAAACGGTTTATGATGACTGGGAAAAAAAAAATCTTACCACAACAGATTTTCTCTGGAAGTTTATGTTGTTGATACAGACGACCTGATGGGTTGTACATATAGAAGGGAAAGAAACTACTATTAGTATATGAAAGCATAACTCTTAAGTACAAATAGGGACTATATCCTAAGCAGCTCCAAGACCACACAGCAAGTTTGTCTTCGAAATCGAACAGCCATGAAAAGGTTTCTCTTGACAAAAATAGAGCGGTCCTTTAAGAAAGGTTTACGAGCCCGTGGGGGAAAGGGGTAAATATGCTGAACAATATTGTTATCCAAAACCGTTTCATCCTACAAACATCACGTCCCCTGGAGTGAACTCTAATTCCCCCCACTAGTTTCCCAGGCTCATCCAGTCGCTCACAGAATCAATGAAAACAAAATCAAAGCGGGGCAAGAAACGGAGGAGGGGAAAGGTACTTATAATTTGTACGGCCGTGGGCTTTCGAAGCCCTTGTCTCCTTTCTTCCTGTTCATCCTGGAGGACTCTAAGCCGGTGGGCGGCATGAAGAGCTCCTGCGGGGCTCGCCTTTCAAGCTGTTCGGGGACCTGCCGCGCATCCCCGGCAGCGGCCCGTGCACCCTGAGCGCCCGGCCACCCGTCCTCCGCCTCGTGTCCCCTCCCCGACCACTCTCAGCCGCCTCCGTGCGGCCCCTGTCACACAGATGAGCCGCTCTACAGGAGCTCAAAGGCGCCGCCGCCGCCTGCCGACATCTTGCCCGTCAACTCTGACCCGTGACGTCAGAGGAAGTGGAGCCGTCGAGGAGGCAGAACCCGGAAGTTTTGTCCGGGCGTCAGTGGGCGGGGTTTGCGCGATAAGTTGAGCGATTTTGCGTTTGGATTGTGTTTTTTCCTCCTTTGTCTCTAAACTATTTCTAAAGTTAGGAGAGCAGAGGGGAGATTTACTGGGTGAGAAGATGGGGAAGGGACGTTAAGTGTTAGGCGAATCGTGCTTGTGTAAGTGTGGAAGACAAGAAGCCAAGTGGAACGAGCCAGGTAAGGAGCAAGGGGCTAGGAGCTAGTCACCATTGCTGTCGAGAACAAACTCTCTCATTTGGACCCAGTGATTTTGGTTTTTTTTTTTGGGGGGGGGGTTGGTTTTTTCGAGACAGGGTTTCTCTGTGTAGCCCTGGCTGTCCTGGAACTCACTCTGTAGACCAGGCTGGCCTTGAACTCAGAAATCCGCCTGTCTCTGCCTCCCAGAGTGCTGGGATTACAGGCGTGCACCACCACTGCCCAGCGGACCCAGTGATTTAAATTCCAAATGTGTGATTAGACCGCAGAGAACTCTCAAGCCCCAAGTCCCAAAGCCTCGGTATTTATCTTATGAATTAACAGATTTTTTTTTTCGACATTTTGAAACCTTTGTATGTAGATATCCTATTCTTGAGGGACGCAAAGACGCAAACCAATGTTCATTAATTCTGTTGAGTATTGCGCATTAACATTTTTCCAACTGCACAGATTTAACTCCACTCATACTTTTTACTCCTGACAAGGTCTTTAACTGAGTTTAAATTAATTTTTTAAAATGTTTATTTATTTATTATATGTAAGCACACTGTAGCTATCTTCAGACACTCCAGAAGAGGGAGTCAGATCTTGTTACGGATGGTTGTGAGCCACCATGTGGCTGCTGGGATTTGAACTCAGAACCTTCGGAAGGCCAGTCAGTGCTCTTAACCACTGAGCCATCTCTCCAGCTCCCGAGTTTAAATTAATTTGAACTTTCGTATCTAAACAAAGCCAATTAGGAAAAGAATTGGTTTATTATTTTAATAAACATAACTTTATTAAACCTTCCAAAACTAGAAATTATTTTTCACAATGAGCATTTATTTATTAAACCCGCATAAAGTAAAGGCAGAGTTCATAAATGGCTTATACAATCTTTGTGCAGGACCACTACCTTATGCGTTCTCACTTGCTAGGAGCATCCTCAGACTTAACTTATTTTTCTGCAATTATATAATACCCACAAGGGTAGCAGTAGGCTTGTTCCGAGTTGGAGTCTTCTCAGAAATGCAGGAGAGTGCAGGGATAATCACACCTACTGGAAACTTTGCTGGTTTTTTTGTTTGTTTGTTTGTTTTGTTTTTGTTTTGGGAGACAGGGTTTCTCTGTGTAGCCCTGGCTGTCCTGGAATTCACTCTGTAGACCAGGTTGGCCTCGAACTCAGAAGTCTGCCTGCCTCTGCCTCCCCAAGTGCTGGGATTAAAGGTGTGCGCTACCACTGCCCGGCCGAAACTTTGCAGTTTTAAAGATACACTGAAGTAAACTTGCTTTTTTTCCATGGAGGTGCCAGTCTGCTTAAAAATCTTTGCTCAGGAAGCTGGAAAATAATAGAACTATCTGTGGTCTCACTGCCTTCTTCTAGAAAGGTGGATGCAACTGTCTCAACATCAGTTCAGGACACAAACGTCCGTGGTTTTGCGATACACATACATGTGGTTGACAGGTCTGTGATCTGGTTGAATTGCTGTTGGTGTCCATCCCTAGGCCAGTATTAAACCCATTTCAGCAATGTAAACAACTGATACGCTGATGATGGTTATTCTTGGTTGTCACCTTGATTATATCCGGAATTAACTAAAATCTAAGCAGCTCGATACACCTATGATTTTCCTTTTTTTAAAAAGATTATTTATTTATTATATGTAAGTATACTGTAGCTGTCTTCAGACACTCCAGAAGAGGCCGTCAGATCTCATTATGGATGGTTGTGAGCCACCATGTGGTTGCTGGGATTTGAACTCAGGACCTCTGGAAGAGCAGTCAGCGCTCTTAACTGCTGAGCCATCTCTCCAGCCCCAGGAGATTTTTCTTAATTGTTTAACGTGGAAAGACCCACCTTTAATCTGGTATTTTGAGGTGGTAGAAGCCAATATAAAGGACAGGGAAGAGAGAAGCTTTTGCTCTTCACGTGTTTGTTCTCGCTCACGCCGGCAAGCTCGTTTCTTCTCTGGCATTAGAGTCTACTTCTTAGAGCTGGAGGAGACTCAAGACCAGCTCAGACACAACCTCAGACTGAACAACTTCTGACTCCTGGACTTTCCATTGTAGATAGCCATTGCTGGACTAACTGGAGCCTAGCCACATAGCCTGTAAGTCACTCTAATAAATCCTGTGTGTGTGTGTGTGTGTGTGTATACGTACACATATACATACATATATATATGTACAAAATGAAGCTCTGAACTATTACTAATAGTTCTTCACAAAACTTTTTAAATGTATTAATAACTAGGACACCAAATTATAAAGATATGGAATTTTATATATGAAAAACAGAACTTTCAAGGCCAGGCGTGGTGGCACACGCCTGTAATCCCAGCACTTGGGAGGCAGAGGCAGGCGGATTTCTGAGTTCGAGGCCAGCCTGGAGTGAGTTCCAGGACAGCCAGGACTACAAAGAGAAACTCTGTCTTAAAAAAAAAAAAAAAAAAAAAAAAAAAAAAAAATAGAGAGAGAGAGAGTTTCTCGGTGTAGTCCTGGCTGTCCTTGAACTTGATCTGTAGACCATACAGGCCTTAAACTTTTTTGTTTTTTTTTTGTTTTTTTGAGACAGGGTTTTTCTGTGTAGTCCTGGCTGTCCTGGAACTCACTTTGTAGACCAGGCTGGCCTCGAACTCAGAAATCCGCCTGCCTCTGCCTCCCAAGTGCTGGGATTACAGGCATGTGCCACCACGCCCGGCTTTACAGGCCTTAAACTTAAGAGATCCTTCTGCCTCTGCCTTCTAAGTGCTGGGATTAAAGGTGTGCACCACCACCACTGCCACCAACTGGCTTTTTTTTTTGTCCTTGTATATAGTGAACAATTCACAAGTGTGACCTGAAGGATATGGAAATATCCTATTACATTTAAGAAATAAAAGGGGGGGTAGTAGTTACAAGATGCTGAAGAGGAGGAAAAGGTATTCAAGGAATAGAATTTAAAAGCCAACAAGTCAGCTGGGCAGTGGTGGTGCATGCCTGTAATGCCAGCACTCTAGGAGGCAGAGGCAGGTGGATTTCTGAGTTCGAGGCCAACCTGGTCTACAGAGTGAGTTCAGGATAGCCAGGGCTAAACCCTGTCTCGGAAAAAACAAAAAACAAAAAAAAAATCCAAAAAACCAAAAAAAAAAAAAAAAGCCTGCCAGGCGGTGGTGCCACACGCCTTTAATCCCAGCACTTGGGAGGCACAGGCAGGCGGATTTCTGAGTTCAAGGCTAGCCTGGTCTACAGAGTGAGTTCTAACAGCCAAGGCTACACAAAGAAACCCCGGGCGTTGGTGGTGCACGCCTTTAATCCCAGCACTTGGGAGGCAGAGGCAGGCGGATTTCTGAGTTCGAGGCCAGCCTGGTCTACAGAGTAAGTTCCAGGACAGCCAGGGCTACACAGAGAAACCCTGGCTCGAAAAACAAAAAAACAAAACAAAACAAAAAGACTTCCTATGCTGCTTGGATTATAGTTCCTGCCCCAATTGGCCGGGCGGTGGTGGCGCACGCCTGTAATCCCAGCATTTGGGAGGCAGAGGCAGGCAGATTATCTGAGTTCGAGGCCAGCCTGGTCTACAGAGTGAGTTCCAGGACAGCCGGGACTACACAGAGAAACCCTGTCTCGGAAAAGAAAAAAAACCAGCCAACAAGTCCACAAGCTGGTTGAGCAGGTAAAGGTGCTTGCTAGCAAACCTGGCAACTGAGCTTGGAAGGCAGAAGGTGAAAAGTGGCTGTACAAGAAGTCCTCTGCCGTGTGCGTGCCTGCCGTGCCTTATGTACCCATGTACACACACATCGTGTACACAGACAATAATCATAAGGAAAATTTAATTTTTAAAGAAGTCAGAGATAAAAATATGAAAGAGAATTTTTTTATTGTATCCATCAATTCAGTATGTCGTTCTTAAGAAATGAGTCTCCTTGAATTATAAACTTTGACGCCATTTTGCATTGAAGACCGACAATATTTGGTAAGCAGCGCACCTATAGTTTGCTTCTCTCCGCACAAATCTCTGTGGAATAAAAGGAAATGAATGCCATGAACATTTTTGCCTCTGCCTCTGCCTTCTAAGTGCTGGGATTAAAGGTGTGCACCACCACCACTGCCACCAGTATATGCTACGTAATATGCTACAAGGCTGCTCACTTTATAACTGCCCGCTAAAGCTATCTTTCTCATATGTGAGGACAGTGGCAACTGCTTCAAGTCTTAACTGAAGTGGGCAGATGACAGCTGTCATTTCATTTAACCTTTATAAGATTGGTGTAGTGAGTTACTTATCCCTGTATTAGATATGAAGAGGCAAAATCAGGTAGTAAACGAGGGTCAAATTTGGCCACCATGCATGTTGACTTCAGAGTTCCGTATTATTGTCATTCTATCATGCAATCTTTTTTTTCCTTTTTAAAGATTTATTTATTAATATGAGTACACTGTAGCTGTCTTCAGAACACACCAGAAGAGGGCGTCAGATCTCTTTACAGATGGTTGTGAGCCACCATGTGGTTGCTGGGACTTGAACTCAGGACCTCTGGGAGAGCAGTCGGTGCTCTTAACCACCTGAGCCACTGCTCCAGCCGCTATCATGCAATCTTTACATTACAAAGCGAAGCAATGAGCCTGCAGTTAAAGAACCTTTATCCTAGGCTTGCCACGTATGAGTTTGTCTAGGTTGTCTTCCCTGCTTGGACTTTTCATGTATCTCAAAAAGAAGACTGCTTGAAGCATACTGAGGAGGGAGCAGATGACACAGAGACAGAGCAAAGAGGGCCATGACACACACACAAGGGCTTGTGATTTAAGTGTAAAAGCAAAGCTACTGGTAAAAGTGTTTTTAAAATAGTCAAAGCATAATAAGGCCTGAGCTTTATCCAGTGAAAGCAGTGAGCTGACTATGGAGGCTGGCAGTGAGAACATGGAGGACTCATCATGTCCTTACTTTTTTTTTTCTCTTTATTTTTATTTTTTTCTATATTCTTTGTTTACATTCCAAATGATTCCTTTCCCGGTTCCCCCCTCCCCAATGTCGTTACTTTTTAAGGTTTAACAATTGGTGAGTCATGGAAAACATCAAGCTATAAGCTAGAATAAAGAATGTAGCTGGGCCTTGAGGCCCAGGTTTGTTGCCTATATCATATAATCTCAGCCTGTTGGGAGTCTGAGGCAGAAGGAATTGAGGTCCTACCTGAAATATGAGTGAATCCCGGGCCTACCCAAGTGACCAGTAAGAACCTGTCTTTAAATAGGGAGAGGGAAAGGGAGAAGGGGGGTGGGGAGGGAGGGAGATTGATTGATAGATTGATAGATAGATTGACTGATTTAAAGGGTTGAGGGTGAGAAGACTCAGTAGATGAAGGCATCTACCACCAATCCTGATGGCCTGAGTTCAATCCCTGGGATTTAACATTGTAAGAACGGACTATTAAAAGTTGTTGCCGGGCGTGGTGGTGCACGCCTGTAATCCCAGCGCTTGGGAGGCAGAGGCAGGCGGATTTCTGAGTTCGAGGCCAGCCTGGTCTACAGAGTAAGTTCCAGGACAGCCAGGGCTACACAGAGAAACCCTGTCTCGAAAAACCAAAAAAAAAAAAAAAAAAAAAGTTGTCATCTGATTCTTCATCTGAGCCGTGGCACACGCGTCTCCCTCTCCCACAAATGAATAAGCAAGGCTGAGAACAAAGCTCAGCGGTGGGGAACGTGCCTAGTTCGCTTGGGAATTTCTTACCATGGGGAGAAAACCCAAGGGGCTGCACTGCAGTCTGGGTGACACTGTAGAGTTTGTGTTGTGGGGACAGCCCAAGGTGGGAAAGGACATAACTCGGCTACGTCTTCCAAAAGGCCAGAAGAAACAAATCTAATGCCAATGGAGGATGGGGCGCAAGAGGAGGGACACAGAACTGGAGGGATGACTCAGTGCTTACAAGCACTTGCTCTACAATCATGAGGACTGGAATTTAGATCCCAAACATCCCAGCTCCAAGAGACGCAGACACAGGAACCCGAACCCTAACCCTAACCCCCCAACCCTAACCTTAACCCTAACCCTAACTCCCTAACCCCCCAACCCTAACCCTAACCCCTCCTAACCCTAACCCCTCCCAACCCTAACCCTGACCCCTCCCAACCCTAACCCTAACCCCTCCCAACCCTAACCCTAACCCTAAATCCCCCAACCCTAACCCTAACTCCCTAACCCTAACCCCTCCCAACCCTAACTTCCTAACCCCCCCAACCCTAACCCTAACCGACAGGATAGAGCTTGTATTTTGGCTAAGGAAGCCCCACGTTATGCTATGCGCCCATCTTGGTGTGTACCGACTGTCCACCTCTGACTCCAGTCCCTAGAAGATAAGCTCCCAGTAACCCTGACTCACTGACCCCCACTCAAAACCATACAGCCATGGCCTTCTACTGGTTATATGACTACTTTTTTGCTTCTATAACTTACTAACCAGATACTCAAAGATTGTTTTGAGTTGCCTTAATCACCTAACTTGGCAGAACAGAACAGAACATGTTTTTACTTGCTTATATAGATATTGAAGACTTGTATGGTTTTGCCCCTTTAAAAGTCCTTGCCCAAAGAAAAAAAAAAGTCCTTGCCCAGTACTCTCCTACATGGCGATCCCAAACTTGGCTCAGAAATTGTTGGTCCTCTGAGCAGCTAATCAATAAATATTTTAATTATAATTGAACTGAGTCTATGGTCTTTTCCCAGGGGTCACAAACCCCATAACACTTGCTAGCTTCAAGCCTGGCCGAGTCAAGTCCTAGGTTTGTGAAAAGACTGCCTCAGAGAAGCAGGCAGAGTACTGGAGAAAGACATCTGGTTCTTCTGGCCTCCGTGCATACAGGCATCCTCACCCTCACACATGTGCCCATACTCCCTCACACAGATAAGTCCAAATACACCTGAAGACAAAGAGGAGGAACAATCTATATACTGTCCAGGGAAGACCGAAGGGAAAAGTGCAGATATGAAGGGGTTGAAGGCTTTGCAATGGGAAAGGAAGGAGGTGGTTCATGATTAACTGCTTCCATGTCCTCAAAGAATGAGATCGTAATCTGGGACTGAAGACAACATGGGATGCCAGTGGTATCTGAAGAGAAAAGACTTGATGAAGGTAGAAGGGTAGAAAGGTTTCATGAGATCCAGTGACAGGCCAGGCTTGGGCTGAATTCTCTATAATTCTGGTGATCCCTTGGAGACTTTCCAGAAACTTCAGCTACTGATGTCGGTCATAGAATCAGCAGAAAGTTGGGCTTCATTGAGAGGGAGAGAGACGTGAGGAAGAACATGTACAGAGCAGGAGCTAAAGAGAACCCAGATTAAAACAGTGTGGAGGAGAGAGACGGCCTGCAAGGGCTGCCGCAACAGTGATGGCGGTCGGTGTTAATGGATTTCAGGGAGGCAGACTAGAGACATCAAGGCTAACGTGCTCTTCTGGAATCTGGCCTCTTCCGTGACATTAAAGAATAATTCAAGAATCAGGTGTAGTGGATTCCTGTAATCCAAGCACTTGAGAGGGGAAGGCAGAAGGATCGTGAACTGCAGAGCACCTAACCTACATCATGAGTTTGAGGCTAACCTGGGCTATCAGATGAGACCCTGTCTCAAAACTAAAATAAAATAAAAATAAAATTTATACTAAGTTAAGATGGCTGATCGGCATGGTAGCTCATTCCTGCAACCCCAGAATGGAAAGGAGGATCAGGGGCTCGAGGTCATCCTCACCTACAAAGCAAGCTGAAGGCCAGCCTGAGCTACCTGGGACTGAGCTTCAAAAAGCCAAAGCAAGGCTAAGAAGGAGACAGGTCAGTAGGTGAGGCGCTTGCTGTGCCAATGTGAGGACCTGAGCTCTAATCTCCACAAACTACATAAAGGTGGATGCCATAGCATGGGTCTGTATCCCAGCACTCCGTGATGGAGACAGAGACGGAGACAGGACAATCTCCAAAATTCACTTGGGCCAGCTAGCCTGGTATAAGCAGCCAAAAACCAACCAAAAAAAACAAAACAACCAACCAAACAGGCAACAGGAGAACCTGTCTCAAAGTGGAAAGGGAAGGGGACTATAGACCAATACCCAAGGCTGTCCTCTGACCTCCACACATGCATCTGCAATCACATACACACACAGACATACACATACACATACACACACACACACACACACACACACACACACACACACGAATGTGCATGCACACACTCCCAGATTAAATAAATAAATCTAACCAAAAATGCCAAAAGTAACAACTGAGGCAGCAGGCAAGACAGGAGCTGGCCATCAGTAAGAGACGTTTACCCTGGAGACACGCGTATGTCTTCTCTCCCCGAGGGACAGTGATTTTGCAAGAAGGAGAGCAGGGGGATGATTGCGGAAGGAAGGTCAAGCAGAAAAGCACACACACACTCCACCTTCAGAATGAGATATCAGACAGTGACCAAGGAGGCCACGTGAGAAAGTTTCCGGGGACACTGTATCCTCAGAGAACCCGCAACAATGCCATGTTAAGGTCAGAAATCTAAATCCCTACGCTGTATTGTAAAGAATAACTGTCCTAACCCATTCTGAATTAACTACTTACTGGATATATGGAGCGATGTCTTCTTCTGTCCACTTTTCTCTTAGAGAGAATAGACTATTAAACCGCTCCTGCGTTCCCTCAGGCAAGTCATCTACTTTGAGCAAAAATATGATTTCTGGTCTTGAGTTTCTGTCCACCAGTGCTAAACCCTACAAGAGACAGAAAATTTGAGAAAAGGGGAAAAAAAAAAGGCTGTTAAAGTAACGATCTCATATTTAAATATTTCTTTTGCCATTGCATCTAACCCAAGGAATTTAAAGCGCCACCTATGTGAGACTTTACAGAAAGTCTATCCAGAGGCCGACAGGCAGCAGTTTCATAAAGAGTTCCTTTAAGCTTCGATTTCTTTGCCGTCCGCTTGCCAAGATGGCTTTAGAGCTCAGTGTCAGCATCGGCCAGTCATTGTCAAATGCAGTACGCCCTTTCGTTGGCTTCTCGGAGTCACCCTCCCAGCCCCATTTTCTTGCTAACGTCCATCTCTCCTTCCTCTTTTCTTCCCCCTCCACCTCTGACACCACGGTCTTCTTTTCCATTTTACTTAATGTGTAGTTCCCAGACCTCCATGCCACCCTCTTACCCTGTCTCTCCGCCTGTCCTGAGTAACCTCATCCTATTCTACAGCCTTGGCCCCTGCTCATGCCTGTAACATTTGCATCTTTTACATGTGCACACATGTGTAGGAGAGAAGGAACGTGTGCACACAGCAGCACACACGTAGAAATCAGAGGACAAATTAAGTGAATTCATCATGTGATTCCTAATTAAATTTGGGTTGTACGGTTTGCATTTTCACCCACTGAGCCAGCATACCTCCTCCCTATTATCTGTTTCCTTGGCTAATACTCTTTGGGGTTTGTTTGGTCGTTTTTGAAACGGGGTCTTCTCTAGCCCAGGCTGACATACACTCACCGTGTATGCCAAGGGTGATTTTGAACTGCTGATTCTCTGGCCTCTACCCTGAATGCGGGGTTATGGCTGTACATCACCATGCCTGATTTTTTCATGAGCTGCTGGGATTGAACCCCGGGCTCTGTGGGTACTAGATAAGTGCTCTACCAACCGTGCTACAGTGGCGGCCCAGCAACCAGCCTTTTCTTTAGCCCCACTCGCTCTTATTTCCCTTCCCCCCTTCCCTTCCCGCCTGTGCATAAGTCTGTGCGCACACTTTTCCTTCATAAAGCCTAACTTGGGGCAGACTGCTTACGTAGCATTCACAAAGCCCTACATCCAGTCCCGGCACTGCTTAAGGCCAGGAGTAGTTTCACAGGCCTATGATCCAGTGCATGCAAGGTGGAGCTAGGGAGATCAGACTTAAATTAAGGCTGTCTCTGGCTACATAGAGAGTTCAAGGCTAGCCTGGAACATAGGGAGGGAGGGAGGGAGGGAGGGAGGGAGGGAGGGAGGGAGAGAGGGAGAAAAGTGAATGTGTATGCGTAATAAACTACAACTTTTCTTCAAACAGAATTTAAGTGATGCTATTCTCTATAAAGTATTTCTCTGTTAGTGATGCTCTTCTATATAAAGTACTTCCCTGTTAGTCTGGGGGGCTGAAGGACTGGGGGGGTATATAAAGACTGGACACCTACTGGGTGTCTAGGAAAATAGCTGAGATCTGCTAGTCAGCTGCAGGCTGAATCCCAGGCACAGCCCCCAGCGGCCTTGCCTTGAGCTGATCAAGCCGCGTGGTCATCCCCTCGGGAACGCTCTGCTGCCACACCTCCTGGAACTCCGCGAGGTTGAACTTCACGGCATTCTGCAGCAGCATCTCCGCGGTCGCTCTGCAGATTTTGTCAGCGTTCAGTTCAAAATAGACCTCATCTGAGGAGACGGTATCAGACAGGGTCAGACATCTTCTTCTGTTAAATGGCATCTATTTAGTTACTGTTAGTGTGTACCTGCATGTACACGCGTGGGCCTGCGTGTGCTCCTGGATGAACGTGGAGGTCAGATGACAGTGTTCAGGAGTCTGTTCTCACCTTGTAGCAGGGCTAAAGCTCAGGTCACCAGGCCTGGCTCAGCCGTCTCACTGCCACTGTGTTGGCGAATTGTTATGGTCTGTATATGATCAACCCAGGGAGGGGCAATAGTAGAAGGTGTGGCCCTGTTGGAATAGGTGTGTCACTGTGGGTGTGGACTTTAAGACCCTCATCCTAGCTGCCTGGAACTCAGTATCTGCTAGCAGCCTTTAGATGAAGATGCAGAACTCTCAGCTCCTCCTGTACCATGCCTGCCTGGGTGCTGCCATGCTCCCACCTTGAGGATAATAGACTGAACCTCTGAACCTGTAAGCCAGCCCCAATTAAATGTTGTCCTTGGTCATGGTGTCTGTTCATAGCAGTAAAACCCTAACTGAGACACTTATCATCCAATACAGTACCAGCACTTCCTTTAACGCAACAAAATGCCTTGGAAGAAATCATAATCTCTGCTCATCTCGCACAGTCCCACGGTTCTTATTATCACCAACAACTTGTCCATCACCCGAGTTAGACCACCCACCAGGGCACTCTCCCCTCCTCACCTTTGTCAACATATTTCTTTCCGTAGCACTTAAGACAGTGTTCAATCATTTCCCTGAAAATTTAAAGCACACGAGAGAACTTATGAGCATTCATAGACACTTTTTTTTTTGGTTTTTTTTTTTTGTTTTTGTTTTTTTGTTTGTTTGTTTGTTTTGGTTTTTCGAGACAGGGTTTCTCTGTGTAGCCCTGGCTGTCCTGGAACTCACTCTGTAGACCAGCCTGGCCTCGAACTCAGAAATCCACCTGCCTCTGCCTCCCAAGTGCTGGGATTACAGGCGTGCACCACCACCGCCCGGCTTATTCATAGACATTTTAAACCCCGCTGCCATACTAAAAACGTAGGTATCAATTAAGGATTTGAAATATTAAATTCCTTTGATGACAAATAAGACTTTTTTTAAAGATTTATTTATTTATTTTATGTATATGAATACACTATAGCGGTACAGATGGCTGTGAGCCATCATGTGGTTGCTGGGAATTGAACTCAGGACCTCTGGGAGAGCAGCCAGTGCTCTTAACAGCTGAGCCATCTCTCCAGCCCGACAAATAAGACTTAAGAACTTAAATATTCTGGGAACTGCCACATGCCAAGGTCTGTTCTATAAAAATTAGCATGAATTAGCCGGGCGTTGGTGGCGCACGCCTTTAATCCCAGCACTTGGGAGGCAGAGGCAGGCAGATTTCTGAGTTCGAGGCCAGCCTGGTCTTCAGAGTGAGCTCCAGGACAGCCAGGACTACACAGAGAAACCCTGTCTCGAAAAACCAAAAAAAAAAAAAAACAAAACAAAACAAAAAAAAATTAGCATGAATTATGTAGTCATATATTTGTTGTTATATAAAAAGCTCAAATTAAAATTAATTTTAAACTCAAATTAATTTTTTTTGAGTGACCAAAATAAAAAGTAGGAATGATGATGCAGATATATTCACCCCAGTGACCAAAAGTCTCAAATCCTTTCTAGTTGTGTATTTTTTATGTTTCTCCCTGGGGCTATAGAGTAGCTCAGAGGTGAAAAGCACTTGCTGGTTTTACAGAAGAGCCAGGTTCAGTTCCCAGCACCCACCTGGCAGCTCAGAACCATCAGTTAACTTCGGTTCCAGGAGATCCAATGCCCTCTTTTGACCTGTGCAGGCAGCCCATATGTACAGAGTGCACATGCATACATGCAGGCAAAAATCCTCACACACATAAAAATGAACATTTTTAAAATTTTCTACACTATCAGCATGTAAATGCTATGCCCTCAGTTTACTTCTAATATGAAAAAAAATGTTCACGGTCTTAAAGAAATCTGCAGAGACAAATAATGAAGATACTCACTCTGGCTCCAAAGGTCCAAGTTCCTGCAGGCAAACAGTCAAGGGAACTTTGTTAAAAGACCAAGATTCAGAATCCACAAGCTGAGTTACATGATTCAGAAGTTTGATCTCATAATCAAATTCAAGAATCCTCCAGTAACCTACGAATTCCAAATGTCAAACTTACCAAAGAACATTTTAAGTGAAGTTATTAGATAATCAATAAAACAGTAATGCCCTGTTACCCATAAGGCATTGCAGTGGTTACTGTTAATTGTCAACCAGATTCAACCTAGAGTCCCCTGGAAGAGACTCTCCAAGAGGGACAACCTGAGGTAATGTGTGTGGTGTGATGCTGGTGATCACAACTCTCTGACCACAGCTATGTGAGTGTGTGTTCTCACAGCACAGAAGTGACAATTTTGTCAAGGTAAGGACAAGAAAGAAAACCATCAGCAATCAAGATGGCTTTCCCATCCCTAAAGAAACTACCTATATACACAGTGGAATTTTCTTCAGCAGAAAAGAAGGAAATGAGGGAACTGGAGAGATGGCTCAGTGGTTAAGAGCACTCACTGACTGCTCTTCCAGAGGTCCTGAGTTCAATTCCCATAAACCACAGGGTGGCTCACAACCATCTGTAATGGTATACGATCCCCTCTTCTGGAGTGCCTGAAGACAGCTACAGTGTAGTCATATACATAAAATAAATAAATAAATTTAAAAAAAAAGAAATGAGGACATCTGAAGGAAAATGGATGGAAGTGGAGAACAGAGTATGTGAACAGGAATGAACTAGACAAGAAAGACAAGTATCGTGTTTTCTCCAATATATAGCATCTAGATATCTAGATTTTGTGTGTGTGTGTGTGTGTGTGTGTGTGTGTGATGGGATTCACACACGAGGCCTCACCCACACTCATTAAGTACTCATCTGCTCGAAATACTACCTTTGAAGACAAAAGGAAATTAAGCAAGCATGCACCACGGGGCAGGGGCCCAAAGCCTCTCCCCTGCACACACTACAGCTCGGCCATTATGAACTCGGCACACTACCTCCAATCTCACAGGCATGTAGGACTTGTAGCTGAGCCATCACCTCGTCCTCACTCGCCTGGATTTGATCAAGCAAATCTTCAGTGGTATACTGAAAGGAACAAAGCAGATACACATTCCATGATTTGGGAGCAGTGACTTTCTTACTGTTCTTGTTGAGTTCTGGAGAATAAACAAAAGGGGCCTGAACACACAGTAGCACCACGTGGTTTCCCATCCCGGCACTAACTCTGCCCCCTCCTGCTCCGAGTCTCCTGTTGCCTCTAGGCCGGGCTCCGCTTCCCTTCAGAGGTCACAAGGAGTCAGCACATTCGCGTGCAGCGTCCTCCACGGCAGTCAGACTGCTCCACGTCTGAAAAATCTCATCACACACGCATTAAAAGAGGTGAGACTGGCCGGGCGTGGTGGCGCATGCCTGTAATCCCAGCACTTGAAAGGCAGAAGCAGGCGGATTTCTGAGTTCGAGGCCAGCCTGGTCTACAGAGTGAGTTCCAGGACAGCCAGGACCACACAGAGAAACCCTGTCTCAAAAAACCAAAAAGAAAAAAAAAAAAAGAGGTGAGACTGCCACCCATGGTAACAAGGTACAGGGGGCACGCACCTACAATCCTAGCACATGAAGAAGCAGAGGCAGGGGGATGGCTGTGAGTTCTGGGCCTACCATGTCTACAGAGCAAAATTCTTAACCTCACCCCCCTCCCCTGGCAAATTTTTAATTTTTAAAAACTGAATTACATTTTAAATTTTCGAAAAGGACCGGGACATACAGTTCTTACTTTTGAGCGGCTGCCGTCCTCTTCTTTCTGACTATCAGGGCCTTCGTAGGTGTTTTCCATTAGAAGTCGCTTTAGCTTTTTTAACTTGGGTCTGCATCGTCTTAATTCCCAATAATTATTAGAGAAACCTAAGATCTGGAAATAACAATGCAGCATAAGCCTTCAGTGGCCTTTCCAAAGATAAAACATTTCCACAGAGCCATGCTCGCTCAAGAACACACAAAAGGCAGCCGTGGGCCCTTCCGGACATCCGTGACGATCCCATCAACCAGATGGGAACATAAAGTCAGTAAGAGAAGTGCCAGGCATGGTGGCATGCACGGTGGTACACAGACAAACGCCCATACACATAAAATAAAAATAACTAAATATAACCTCCAGAAAGGAAACACAGGGCTTGGCACGACAGCACATGTGTTTAATCTCAGCTCTCAGGAGATAAAGGGAAGTGGCTCTCTACGATTTCCAGGCCAGCCTGGGGTACATAGTGAGACTCCATCTCAAACAGACAAAACAAGTAAACGGAAGACATCCTACCACAGTGGGGGATCTGAAGCGCTTGCCTGGTCCTAGCCCTTAGGAGGAGGAGGGAAGAACAGGAGTTGAGGATCAGCCTGGGCTACAGTGAAAGCCGGTCTCAAAAACAAGCTGGAAAGGTGGCTAGCTCGGTGGCGGAGTGCTTGCCCAGTGTCTTAGTTAGGGTTTCACTGCTGTGAACAGACACCATGACCAATGCAAGTTTTATAAAAGACAACATTTAATTGCGGCTGGCTTACAGGCTCAGAGGTTCAGTCCATTGTCATCAAGGCAGAAACATGGCAGCATCTAGGCAGGCATGGTACAGAAGGAGCTGAGAGTTCTACATCTTCATCTGAAGGCTGCTAGTAGAAGACTGACTTCCAGGCAGCCAGGGGGAGGGTCATAAGCCCACACCCACAGTGACACACCCACTCCAACAAGGCCACACCTCCTAATAGGTCACTTCCTGGGCCAATCATATACAAACCGTGCACACTTTGTTTGCATGCAACAAAGGCCTGGGTCTGACCCTGAGCACTACCGGATAAACCAGGAACAGGGGCATACGCCTCAGATCCCACCACTCAGGAGATGGTAACAGGAGGACCAGAAGTTCAGGGTCATCCTCAGCTATATAGCAAGTTCAAGACTAGCCTGGGCTACATGTTTTACACACACACACACACACACACACACACACACACACACCAAAGAGAGATAGAGATAGATAGACAGATAGATAGATAGATAGATAGATAGATAGATAGATAGAGATATGAAATTTACTGGGAGTTCCTCAATCCTAACACCACATAAATCACTACAGCCTCCCAGCACATTCCCTTCTTCTCTCTCCAATCCTGTTTTTAAGGAAACAGCTAACATGAGTCTTTCCAAAAGAACCAAGGAGCCGGGCGTGGTGGCACACGCCTATAATCCCAGCACTTGGGAGGCAGAAGCAGGCAGATTTCTGTTTGAGGCCAGCCTGGTCTACAGAGTGAGTTCCAGGACAGCCAGGGCTACACAGAGAAACCCTGTCTCGGGAAAAAAAAAAAAAAGAACCAAGGGCTTTGCTTCAATTGTTGGAGACACCCATGACAGGTTGGAGACTGCCCTCAGCATGCTCTAAAGACTCTCTATGAACGAACTAACCGAACTTCAAAGCTAAGAAACACATTCCCTTCCAGCCTCGCGTTTCTTCAATTCCCTGCCTCATAAATACTACAAACGCCAGGTGGTGGTGGTGGCGGCGGCGGCGCACGCTTAATCCCAGCACTTGGAAGGCAGAGGCAGGCGTATTTCTGAGTTCGAGGCCAGCCTGGTCTACAGAGTGAGTTCCAGGACAGCCAGGGCTATACAGAGAAACCCTGTCTCGAAGAAACCAAAATAAATAAATAATTAATTAAATAATTAAATAAATAAATACTACAAACATACTAGTTAGGGTTGAGGGGATAAATTTTTCAAAACATAGTTTGGTAGTTTGAATACGCATTACCCAGGGAGTGGCACTATTTGGAGGTGTGGCCTTGTTGGAGTAGGTATGTCACTGTAGGTGCAGGTTATAAGACTCATCCTAGCTGCCTGGAAATGAGTATTCTGCTAGCAGCCTTCAGATGAAGATGTAGAACTCTCAGCTCCTCCTGCACCATGCCTGCCTGGATGCTGCCATGCTTCCTGCCATGATGATAATGGACTGGACCTCTGAACCTGTGAACCAGCCCCAATTAAACGTTGTCCTTATAAGAGCTGCCTTGGTCATGGTGTCTGCTCGCAGCAATAATACCCTAACTAAGACACTATCTCCAGCATAATTTACTAAAAATTGGTAAAACATTAAGAATGAGTCACTCAAGCCGGGCGGTGGTGGCACGCGCCTTTAATCCCAGCACGTGGGAGGCAGAGACAGGTGGATTTCTGAGTTCTAGGACAGCCAGGGCTATACAGAGAAACCCTGTCTCGAAAAACCAAAAGAAAAGAATGAGTCACTCAATAGTTTAAAGAACTGGCTGATATTCCTGAGGACCCAAGTTCTATTCCCAACACACACACACACACACACACACACACACACACACCACACACACACACACACACACACACACACACACACAACCCTGGCATCTAACAACTATCTGTAACTCCAGATCCAAGGGGATCTGACGCCCTCTTCTGGTCTCCCTCTAAGGGCACTGCATGCACATGGTTCAGACATAGATGCAGGTCAGCCATAGCGCCCCCCCACACACACACACACACACAAAATTTTTACAAAATAAATAAATTAAATTAAATAATTTTAAAAAAATGAGTTGCCTAATAAGCTTACTACATTAAGAGAAAGACCAGGCAGAGGCAGGCGGATTTCTGAGTTCGAGGCCAGCCTGGTCTACAGAGTGAGTTCCAGGACAGCCAGGACTACACAGAGAAACCCTGTCTCGAAAAACCAAAAGAGAGAGAGAGAGAGAGAGAGAGAGAGAGAGAGAGAGAGAGAGAGAGAAAGACCAGACGTGGGGGGAGAGGGGGAGTGGAAATATAAAGAGAATTCACAAATTCAAACAAAACTAAAAGAATACTGACTGAGGAATTTCAAACTCTAGTAAAGACAGTTTTAGATTCCCTGTCTTATACCAAAGTTTTTAAGCAAAGGCAAGCTTGGAACACAAACGGCCCCTCTCAGACTCGGGTATAGCCCAAAGCGGTACCTCCGTGTGAATGATGTTACTGGGTGTTTCCTCTCCCTTCAGCTGGTCTGGAGTTTTGCAACCAGGGATGAAAAGCAGCATATTGGAAGTGTCTGCGATCTTCAAGTCGTAGGTTTTGTCTTTACTGCACAACACGGCTTGTTCATCCTTATCTCCTCGAATCACAAAACTGCAGGTAAATGGAGGGGAAAAAGACACGGCCTACTGAGACTCTTTAAATAACTCCCAAGTCCTCTGGCTTCTAGATTGAGAGTGGTGCTTTGGAGAGGGGAAAGAGAGGAGCGGGGAGAGCACAGACTAAGGTGGTAGGGGGTCGGTCAGCTCTGGGTTTTCCCAGCCTACGGCGCATTTTACACTCACGTGCACGATTCACTACCCTTAACTAAATAACAATGAATAATGTAACATATGAGAGTGGAATTTTTCTAAAACTAAACCTTTAATTTAGTATTTTAAAAGAGGGCTTTTGGTTGGGTTTTTTTTTAGACTCTTCAGTGCCAATAATGTTTATTGGGTCCAAGTACACATACTCTTTAATAGTCATTTCTGCATCCTATTATTCCCATTTGGAAAGATTTTGCTAGGAATAGAAAGACCAGAAGTCCAAGGCCATCCCTGGCTACAAGGCCGGCTGAGGCAGCATAGGATCCATGAGACCCTGTCTCAGAGAGAAAGAGAGAGAGAGAGAGGAGAGAGAGAGAGAGAGAGAGAGAGAGAATGAATTAAAAGTGAGGGGTACATTTTGTTCCATCTCTTGTCCATAAACAAACAAATAAATAAAAAGGGAGGCCAAGGCCACCCCAGGTCATCAGGTTAAAAACCTACATGAGCCAGGTGATGGTGGCACACGCCTTTAATCATGGCACTCAGGAGGCAGAGGCAGGCGGATCTCTGAGTTCAAAGCCGGCTTCATCTCCAAATCGAGTTCCAGGAAAGCCTGGAACCCTGTCTCCAAAACCAACAATAATAACGAACCTGCAACAGACATCTGGAACCTGGAATTCTTGGAAGGTAGAGACAGGAAAACTGGCGGAAGCAGCAGAGACAAGAGTCACCTTACCTCCTCTGACCTCAAATCACAGTCTGTCTGTCTGTCTCTCTCTCCTTCCCTCCATCTCTCTCTCCCATCCCTGTCTCTCTGTCTCTCTGTCTCTCTCTCTCTGTCTCTCTCTCTCTCTCTCACACATACACACATACACACACACACACACATACACACACACATACAACCACATACAACCACATACATGCAAAGGGGTTGTAGGTGTATCTCACCCCACTGGTAGAATGCTTGCCTAGCGTGCACCACACCCTGAGTCCTATCCCCAGCCTAGCATAAGAACAGTTATACAGTTAGACTAGTACATACCTCTAATCCCAACACTGCACATTAGAAGTTTAAAGACATCCTAGACTACAGAGTGAGTTTACTGCCAGCTGGGCAGAGACTCTATCTTGGGGAGGAGGTTAAGAGGCATGTTTTTAAAGATTTTAGCTTTGCCAACTAAGTTAACTGATTACTATAAATGAACTAAACAAAGAAAATACCCGTCACACCTGGGCTGGAAATAGGTACATGATGTTTTTCTGCAATTCCCTTAAGGATACTTTGTGACCAATATGTGGCTGGTAAACTACAACACTAATTAAGTGTCAGATAAACAAACTCAAAGAGAGCATAAATGGTCCAATTAAAGTGAAGGGGGGGAGGATGGACGGGAGGGGTGATGCCTAAGTAAAACACAAGAAGGAATCAGCTCGCAGGAGTCATGTCTGCACAAAATACTTGGGACCCAAAACTAGTTGACTAAGATGACTCTTTTGGTAAAGGTGCTTGCCTCTGGAAGAACCGAATGTACTCTTGTTTTGTTTTTCCAGATAGAGGTTTCTCTCTGTAGTCCTGGTTGACCTGGAACTCCCTCTGTAGATCAGGCTGCCTCGAACTCAAGAGATCAGCCTGCCTCTGCCTCCTAAATACCAGGATTAAATGTGTGTGCCACCACCGCCCAAGTACTATGACCCATCTCTTCAGGCAGCCCCTATTTTTCATCTTTTTCCCCTTCAGGACTGGGGATCCAACGTATGGCTAGAAGCCTACGATGTAAACACTGTACCACTAAGCCCAGACTAGTCCCGTCAGAGGCCTAGGTTTTAAAAATCCAAGGTCTTGGCAGCAACTTTGTAGTTGACCCGGAATTAAAAACAGTTCCAGATCTTCAGTAAGTGACCCCCCCAACCAACCCCAGGCTACACGCAGCCGTCTGCATTAGGTATTTAAACTTTTGCCTACCGTTCAAGTAAAAGAAACCCAAGTGCAGGCCAGGAACTCTCTATACAGATACTGCCGCTACATTCTGAGATAGAACGAGTGTTCTGTAGAGTCCTTGGCATCATTACTGACCCCCAAAACTCCCTGGAGCTTCCTTCTTGACATTCTCCCGCTGACACCTGACTCCAAATTAGGTGGAGTCCTGCTAGTCCATCTAGCGGAGGCGCTGAGTCCTCCAGGCAGATGACAGCAAGCTGAGGATCCGCCCACCGGCCTGTACGGGCCCAATCAGAGCAAATTCTCCGGGCTACACGCGGCAGGTAAGCGGCCTCTCTGAGGCCGGGGAGTGGTCCCGTCCGGGCCCCACCATCCCCCAGCTCACCTGTCCCCGGCCTCCAGCTGCTGGCACAGTGCTGGGTCCAGCTCCAGCAGGCAGAAGTCGCCGGCGGCCGCGCCGCCAGTCCCGGGACCGAAGCTCAGGCAGTGCACAGTGGGCAGCAGCTCCGCGGCGTTCAGCTTGGCGACCTGCAGCGTCGCGTCCACTTCCTCGCGGGTCCTCCGGGAAGCGAGCGGCGAGGACATCCCGCAGCACGGAGAGGGGAGTGTCCTCGGCCCGAACTCCCGGGACTTCAAAAGCGCGCCAAATCCGCTGAAGCCGACTTCCGGGGCGGGGCGTGCCCGGGGCGGGGCGTGCCCCGTCCCGAGGAAGTCGGAAAGGATCTGGGCTCCCGAGTCCCTCGGCAGTCCACTGACAGCGTGCAAGCCCCAGATGGCTGAGGTTTCCCGCCCTGAGATCTCCAGGAAGGTCCTGTTAGCAATTCTGTAATTCTGTGTCCCTACGGGACCAAGCTCGGCACTTGCACCCACCCCTTCCGCCACCCTGTGCCCGCCCCCTTCTTTCCCGCCAAAGCTCCTTTTCCTCGCGGGCTGCGGTGGGTCCAGTGATGCAGAATTTCATTAAACCGTTACCACCACCCTTTAAGGCAGGATCCCGGTGATCCCGTCACGCAGAAGCGAGCAAGATGCTTTCCAATGGTGGCGCAGCCTTGAAATGACAAAGTCCAAAGTAGCCTGCCCAGTTTTGTGAAGATAGTCCAGGACCAGGAACCAGATCCTGGCAGAATAAGATGTCATTTGTTTGGACTTGGAGACCATCCTAGATGGAAGGTAGCTTGCTTCCTGGTCGTTAAATGCTTCATTTGTGCTAAGTAGCGCTTGAGAATTCTATCCTCAAAAATAGCCCGCCTGGTATGCTCCTGGGACAATCTGGCTAACTCAGCATTGCGGGGTGTGATGTTTTCTTGACCAAAGTTTACAACGACTTGAAACTGTTTTAAGATGAAAACTCATTCATGGACTCACATCCATGCACCTGAAACTGAGGTGCGAGCTCTCTAAGGGATGCCGCCACCGGCAAAGTTTCCCTCAGACTTGCTACCCATAAACGTTGAAACAGTAAGAAGAATAATTGTTTTCAGAGAGGGTGGTACCCACTCTTTCCTGTAAAACAAACAAATGAATAAATAAAAAGGGAGGCCAAGGTGACCCCAGTCCATGAGGTTAAAAGTCGACATGAGGAGCTGGAGAGATGGCTCAGCAGTTAAAAGCACTGACTGTTCTTCCAGAGGTCCTGAGTTCAATTCCCAGCAACCACATGGTGGCTTATGACCACCGGTAATGGGATCTGATGCCCTCTTCTGGTGTGTCTGAAGACAGCTACAGTGTACTTACATGAAATAAATAAATAAATCTTAAAAAAAAAAATCGACCTGAGCCAGGTAGTGCTGGCACCATACTTTTAATCCCAGCACTCTGGAGGCAAAGGGAGGATCTCTGAGTTCTGGACCAGCCTGGACTGTAGAGCAAGTTCCAGGACAGCCAGGGCTACACAGGAAAACATTGTCTTGAAAAACAAAAGCGACAAACAAAAACATCTGAATCGCCCAACAGGATAGTTTAGTCCCAGCACTCAGGTGATCTGAGTTCGAGGTCATTCTGGTCTACATAGTGAACATCAAGCCAACCAAGGCTAGATAGACCCCATCACAAAAAACAAAACAAGAAAAATCAAATCTCATAAGAAACATGATGGAGCAATAGACTGAATAGGAAAGTGTCAAGAGTGTATTCGTGGTTATCACTGAGCCGGCTCAAGGTTAGAAGTGCTTGTCAATGCCGGGCCGGTAGTGGCGCACGCCTGTAATCCCAGCACTTGGGAGGCAGAGGCAGGCGGATTTCTGAGTTCGAGGCCAGCCTGGTCTACAGAGTGAGTTCCAGGACAGCCAGGGCTACATAGAGAAACCCTGTCTCGAAAAAACCAAAAAAAAAAAAAAAAAAAAAAAAAAAGTGCTTGTGGAGCAAGCCGACTTCAGTCCCTAGAAAATACAGCGGAAGAAGAGACCCAACTCCCAAACGTTGTCCCCTGATATGTCCACATGCCCCCACGGCACACAAGCACACATACTTTCACATACACTTATAAGCACACAGTAATACTAAATAAAAGAATATATGATTTGGAAGATAACCACCCATGGAAAGTGTGTTCAAATAGGAAACATTCAGGCTGGTGAGGCGGCTCGGTAGTTAATGCAGCTCACTGTCAAGCCCGATGACATGAGTTCAAACCCCAGAACCTACATTAGGAGGCAAAAAACAACTCTGACTGCCACACATGTGCCAAAGCAAGTGTGCACCCACATGCACAATAATAAAATTTAAAAAATTAAGGAGAGTGTCTTAGTTGGAATTTCATTGCTATGAAGCAAAACCATGATGAAGGCAACTCTTATAAAGGAAAGCACGTAATTGGGGCTGGCTCACAGGTTCAGAGGTTCAGTCCATTCTCATCATGGCGGGAACCATGGCAGTGTGCAGGGAGACTGGAAGAGCTGAGAGCTCTACATCTTGACATACAAGCAGCAGAAGGAGACTATCACGCTGGATGTAGCTTGAGCATAGGAAACCTCAAAGCCCCGCCTCCACAGTGACACACTTCCTCCAAATAGGCCACACCCCCTAATAGTGCAGCTGGCTATGGACCAAGCATTCAAACACACGAGTCTAGGGGGGCCATATCCTATTCAAACCACCACATATAGAGAGAACAGGGACATCTCTACTGTCTTCAGAGGTTTGTGGCATTCAGCAATTTACTTATTTTTTCCTAGCTTCAGTCTCTTGTTCTGAAGTGAAGAAAGGCTGAAGTGCTTAATACGTGGCAGCTAAGGGCTGGAGAGATGGCTCAGCGGTTAGGAGCACTGGCTGCTCTTCCAAAGGTCCTGAGTTCAAATCCCAGCAACCACGTGGTGGCTCACAACCATCTGTGATGGGATCTGATGCCCTCTTCGGGTGTGTCTGAAACCAACTACAGTATACTCATATAAATGAAATAAATAAATTTTTTAAAATAGTGGCAGCTAAGGTTTTATTCTTATTTATCATTACTGAGTCATTTCGTTTCTATTTAACAAGGCCAAATTGAGTTTCTTATTGCTGCAACAAAAATGCCCTGACAAAAAACAACTCAAGGAAGGGATTATTTTGGCTTGAAATTCAAGGGGATACAGTCTGTCTCCTTAGGAGAAGGCATGGTGGCAGGAGCAAGCAGTGTCTGGTAACATTGCACCTGGGGTCAGGAAACAGAGAGGGAGAGAAAGAGGTGCTTGTGTTTAGCCTGTTCTTTCTCTTCACGGCAGGAGCCCAGCCCATGAGATAGTTACTGCCCACATTTAGAATGCATCTTCTGACCCTAGTTGACCTAATTTAGGAAACCGCTCGCTGACATGCCCAGAAGTTTGTTTGCAGCATGTTTCAGAATTCCATCAAGTTGTCAACCCAAATTAGCTTATGCACTGGCTGGTTTTGTGTGTCAACTTGACACAAGTTGGAGTTATCACAGAGAAAGGAGCCTCCCTTGAAGAAAAGCCTCCATGAGATCCTGCTGTAAGGCATTTTTCTCAATTACTGATCAAGGGTAGGAAGGCCCATTGTGGGCGGTGGCCATCCCTGGGCTGGTATTCCTGGGTTCTATGAGAAAGCAAGCTGAGCAGGCCAGGGGAAGCAAGTCATTAAGAAACATCCCTCCATGGCCTCTGCATCAGCTCCTGCCTCCTGACCTGCTTGAGTTCCAGTCCTGATTTCCTTTGGTGATGAACAGCAATGTGGAAGTGTAAGCTGAATAAACCCTTTCCTCTCCAACTTGCTTCTTGGTCATGATGTTTTGTGCAGGAATACAAACCCTGACTGAGGTAGCAATTATATAAATTCTTTCACTCCCTGCAAGATGGACTTGGGCTCTTCTGTTAAAATTGAATCATTGTTCATGCCAAAAGGTATTAATACAGGTGGCTAGCAGAAGAGAATTGTCATTAAGTGTGGACCGTGGGTGCCACACACACCGACCAACTAGACAAAAGGTGTGCACTGGTGTTATAGTGGCAAGTCTGTTATGAGTAAGAACCCTCCCTCTGGGTGGAATTGAAGCTTGTTCCACATGAGGGAATTCATACTTGGTACTGTAAACATGGTAAGGTAGGAGGTCATAGGCTCTCATGGGGAAGCCACTGCAATTGTTTTATTAAGTGGACAGAGTGTGCCTATCAAATTGCCTTTTCAATAACTACATCTGTTGTTTTAGATGGGTCAGCTTTTATCAGATGAGCTTTGTTTTTGCTGTGGCCAGAGACCATTATCCAGATTCATAACTGGTCAGAGTTCTAGGGTTTTTTGTTGTTGTTGTTGTTTTTGTTGTTGTTGTTTGTTTGTTTTTTGATTTGGTTTTTTTGAGACAGGGTTTCTCTGTATAGCCCTGGCTGTCCTGGAACTCAGGCTGTAGACCAGGCTGGCCTCGAACTCAGATATCTGCCTCCCAGAGTGCTGGGATTACAGGCGTGTGCCACCACCGCCCAGCTCTGGTCAGAGTGCTAGGAATAGTGACTCTTGAGTGTTTGGCCATAAATGAGACATCTGCATGATCCCTTCCAAGGCTCGGGGAACATCTTGCAAGAAGGAGGTAGAAAGGACGTCAGAGCCGGAGGATAAGACAGAGTGTTGTGGAAGGCTGTCTTCTGGGCCACAGTGCTCTTGAACTCATAGCGACTGGGACTCCCTGCGGTTCCTACAAAGGATTGGGCTTATAAACATCTTGCTATAAGAGGGAGGGGACCCTTCTGTCTCTGAGGATTTATAGGTAGCTAATGGTTGTTTGGGGAAAAGGAAAGGAAAGACATTTTCTTTAGTGGTGTAGCCACTGGTAAAGTGTTTGTGTTCATGTAAGGAAGTTCTTTTTTTTATTATTTAATTTTTATTTTCTATAGTCTATGTTTACATTCCAAAGGCTTTGCCCTTTCCCAGTCCCCCCCCACCATATGTCCCATAATTCCTCTCCCCCCAACTATTCCCCAATCATTCCCCCCCACACATGATTTCTCTGTTCTGGGTCTACAAAACTGGATCCAATCTTTACAGGCCCAGGGTCTTCTCCTTTCTTCTTCTTGGGAGTCATTTGACTTGCTAATTGTGCCTTGAGCATTTAGGGCTTCTGGGCTCATTAATATCCACTTATCAGTGATTGCATTTCATGTGTATTCTTTTGTGATTGGGTTAGCTCACTTAGGATGATATTTTCCAGATCTAACCATTTACCTACAAATTGCATGAGTTCATTATTTTTAATTGCTGAGTAGTACTCCATTGTATAAATATACCACATTTTCTGTATCCATTCCTCTTTTGAGGGATATCTGGGCTCCTTCCAATTTCTGGCTATTATAAACAAGGCTGCTATAAACATAGTGGAGCATGTGTCTTTATTGTATGCAGGGGAATCCTCTGGGTATATGCCCAGGAGTGGTATGCCAGGGTCCTCTGGAAGTGACATGCCCCCACACTCCAGTAAGCTACTCTTGTAAAAGTTGTGGTCTGGTTCTTTCTCCCAGCCCCATGCTCCCAGAAATAAGACTCAGATTCAAAATATATTTACAAATATTTTGGTCCTATAACTAGGCTCCTCTCTGACCAGATCATAACTTGGAATAACCCATTCACTCTAACCTACATTCTGACACATGCCTGGCTACTTGTGCTCGGGCACCATGTCATCCATCTTCCCACATCTTCCCAGGTAGATCTCCTGCATGGCTCTATCCAGAATTCTCTCTCCTCCTGGACTTCCCTCCTCCCACTTCCTGCCTTAGCCGTTGCCATCAGATTTATTATTGACAGGTGCCGCATCCGTTGCAGACATAAGATAATTCTCTCTACAGACCCTAGTGAAACTCACTGGGTCACGGGAGTGGGAGGGGCATGAACTAGAAGAGAGGATGGTTAGGAAGTTAGGGCAGGGCAGGTGGTCAGTGGGGGTGGGGGAGGGGCGATAGAGTGTATTCATCACTTTTCTGTTGTCGTGATAATACCCGTCGGCCATGGCAGCTTAGAGAAGAGTTTATTTGGGCTGAGGATTCCAGAGGACTAATATTCTATGATGGCAAGGAACACACTAAAGGCACCTGGATCAGGAAGCTGGGAGATCACAGATTAAAGCAGAGTGATCAAACTGCAGGTAAGCGACGCTTCTTCCTCTCAAAGCTCTCCTCCAATGAGATTGTTCCTCTAGCAAGGCTGCACCGGTTAAACCGCTGCAAGCCATGCCATCAACTGTCGGAATGCCCAAGACGACGGAGAACATTTCTCATTCAAACCACCACCGCGGGTAACAAGGAGGGTTACATATAATCAACCTGTATGAAAACCAACATGTATGGAAATGTCATAGTGAAACCCATTATTATCTGTAATTAATATATGCTAATAAAGGTGGTCAGGAACCATCAGAGAACAAGCTCATTAACTAGCGAGTGACCTTCCTGAGACGGTCTGCTTCGGATTATAATGTGTGACAGATTTCTCTGTAGGAAAGGTCCAAGAGAATTCATTTTAGGAAAGATTGTTGCTATTAATAAGCTTTTCCTGTTATTATTAAACATATATATCACTGGGTATTAGCCCACCCCTTTTGAGCAGATCTCTGCAGAAACACAAAGATGGACTGTCTTGTAGTGACTATATAGACAAATAGACGACTTCTTAAGTGTTAACGATGATCCTATAAGAATTCCTAAAATTGGGGCTGGAGAGATGGCTCAGCGGTTAAGAGCACTGAGTGCTCTTCTGAAGGTCCTGAGTTCAAATCCCAGCAACCACATGGTGGCTCACAACCATCCAAAATGAGATCAGCCTCCCTCTTCTGGAGTGTCTGAAGACAGTTACAGTGTACTTGCATATAATAAATAAATACATATATACATACATAAATACATAAATAAATCTTTAAAAAAAAGAATTCCTAAAATTATATCAGTGATTATTAAGCTCTTCTATCGCAGGACTGCTATTAGGTCCTTTTCTGATAGTCAAAACTGCAATGAGAACGCTGTCAGTCTCCCACATGTCAGCAGCTAATTGCTCTCAGTATCCAGACTTAGTATCCTACTCAGAACACATTCCAAGGGGTTGTAAAACAATCAACCAAAGGTCATAAAGAGAACTCACAATTTGTTATAGGTGCTAGGACCGAAGATAAAATATTGACTGGGTTTATCTATACAAAACTTTACTACTAACTTAGTTATGGTTTTCATCTCACAATGAACCCGTGGAGCTGTGACAGGTGATGGATGCTTAGCCAGATAATCACTCCTAATGGATATGCATGAGTAACCGTCCAGCAGCCACGGGCAAAATGGGTTTACCTGAAAGGGAGGCTGGAATTAAGGTGGGGGGGGGTGGTGAGAGAAGAAGGGAGCCAAGACAGAAGTTCTGATCAAGGCTCAAAGTTTAATTTTCAGTTCTGCGTTAATATAGGTAAAGACCCATCCTTCGTTTCAGCTGGGTTCTTGTTTAAAACAAGCTTCAGCAGGCAGTCTTGTTTTTGCAGGAATACTGTGGCTGTGGTAAACAGGAAGCTCTCACCTGGTGGGAAGATTCCACCCCTGGTGGGCTCGGCAACTGTGGCAAACCAGGTCTGATGAGCCCGCTCAAGGCTGGGGAGGGGTACACGCATGTATGTAAGCATCCTCTGTTGTAAACTTCCATTTAAATTTTTTTTGGGGGGGGCGGGTTTCGAGACAGGGTTTCTCTGTGTAGCCCTGGCTGTCCTGGAACTCACTCTGTAGACCAGGCTAGCCTCGAACTCAGAAATCCTCCTGCCTTTGCCTCCCAGAGTGCTGGGATTACAGGTATGCGCCACCACCACCCGGCCCATTTCAATTTATGATTTGATTTTTTTGTGGGTGTACTTGTGGCGAACTTTTTAACATGTGATCGTGTATTCTGAAAGACGTTTAAGTGCTGAGGAAAAAGAAAAGAGTCAGAAGAACTGAACAGAGGAGAACATTTTGGACAGAACACTTCTTAGACAACGACAAGAGTAGAATTTTTCCTTACACCCTTTTTCCCATTCATTCTGCCTTTCCCCCTTTTTCTTAGATAGTGTTCATAGGAAACTTTTTTTTTTTTTTGAGACAGGGTTTCTCTGTGTAGTCCTGGCTGTCCTGGAACTCACTCTGTAGTCCAGGCTGGCCTTGAACTCAGAAATCCACCTGCCTCTGCCTCCCAAGTGCTGGGATTACAGGCGTGCGCCACCACGCCCAGCCATAGGAAACTTTTTACAACTTAGACATAAGCGTTTAAAATCACTTTTTAGCTACTGTTTCTTCTTCTTCTTCTTCTTCTTCTTCTTCTTCTTCTTCTTCTTCTTCTTCTTCTTCTTCTTCTTCTTTTTCTTCTTCTTCTTCTGACAGGTTTCTCCGTGTAGCCCTGGCTGTCCTGGAACTCACTCTGTAGACCAGGCTGGCCTTGAACTCAGAAATCCACCTGCAGCTGCCTCCCAAGTGCTGGGATTAAAGGCCACCAGTGCGCCACCACCGCCCAGCTACTGCCTCACTTTTTAAAGTGTTCCTTTTCCTTCCTGTGACTTCTAGTACTAGGATGCTGAAAATTTAGATCTGCGAAGTTCCTGCTGAGATAAAACAAAGGCCACATTACTTAATCCCCCAGTGTTAGGCTACAGGTGTCAATCGCCTAAGCCAGCAGCTTTTTACCCTCAGTAAGAGCAAGAAAGTTTTTAGGACTTTTTAGACGTTATCATCAGCATTTCAGTATAGCTAGAGAGCTAAAACATCGGGAGACCCTCAGACTTTAAAGCCACACCAGAGTCCTGCTCTGTGAAACTACCCTCTCCCAGCTGGGAGGCTCCCAGCAAGTAAAATACAATATTTAAAAAATGAATAATAGGCTTGGGTGTGTATAGCCATGATGGACATATTGCCTAGCGTGAAAAGGCTCTGGCAGGAAACCCCAGAACAGAGAGGAAAAGGAATTGTTGGTGGCCAGACTTAACAAGCACAGGGAGAAATAGACTCAAGCAGTGTCTTAATATCTTGGAACCTGCCCCACCTCTGTTGACAACTGAGTGACTTCAGATGAGGAGGTTCCAGTGTGAAACAAGATTAATTCGTTTATAGGGAATACAATAGCTTAACCATAGCTTCTGCCAGACACCATTAGGAATTTTGCTTGTCAAAATAAAATAAAATAAAATTTTGCTTGTAAAACTATTACAACTTTTACCGCTAGATGGGGGTATTGCTTCATGTTTCACAGGCAAATCTGCTTCATTTTTGGTAGTGGTTTGAATATGCTTAGCTTAGGGACCAGCACTACTAGGAGGTGTGGTCTTAAAGACCCTTGTCCTAGCTGCCTGGAAACCAGTCTTCTCCTAGAGGCCTTCTGATAAAGATATAGAATTCTCAGCTCCTCCTGCAGCATGCCTGCCTGGATGCTGCCCCAATTTTTTGTTTGTTTGTTTGTTTTGTTTTGTTTGAGATAGGGTTTCTCTGTGTAGTCCTGGCTGTCCTGGAACTCACTCTGTAGACCAGGCTGGCCTCGAACTCAGAAATCCACCTGCCTCTGCCTCCCAAGTGCTGGGATTACAGGCGTGCGCCACCACGCCCGATGCTGCCCCAATTAAATGTTGTCCTTTGCCTTGGTCATGGTGTCTCTTCACAGCAAGGCAAATCCTAAGACACTCTTGTTCCCAGCCATTCTAAACAGAAAAGCCAAGGTCACGTACTGTTTGTTGCTGCTCAGCCGTAAAGGAAACATCTGTATCACTCCCTCCAGAACACAAAAGAGTCACAGGAGATGGAGTAGAAAGGCTTTAAGAACTGGAAGATGTACAGGATGCTACACAGTGCTGTCTCCTGGCTATGACATGACCATCATAATCATGAGCTGCCTGCACAAAGCCTGAACCAACCACCACCACCAAGGACAACACAAAAAAGATATGGCGTAAGAAGAAGGGGGTCAGCAGGAGTTGGAGACAGCCGGGAGGATGGTGGGAGTAATGGATTACGGACTTATCCCATCATGCCTGGTTCTGACCCCTTCATCACTACTGACTTAGCTATAATTCAATTGTAGTGAAGAGACAGTGAGAGGCCCCGATTTGATATTTCTAAACCCCTAGCAATTAGCCTGATACAGAAAAGTTTGTTTATTCTGCTCTGGGAGAAACTGTTGGCCTTGGGAGAGCGCTCCCCGCTCCCAAGAACTGGCTCACTGCATGTTCCCGCACTCCCAAGCACTCCCTGCTCCTGAGACACCTGGCATCTTGCTCAAGGTTTACCTATGTTTGCCTGAGATAAACCTGTAACCCTCTGCTGAGCCACAAACTGCCACCTGACCTTCCCTGCCTATCCCTCCCTTTTTCCTTTCCAGTCTTTTCTTTAAAAACTCCTGACTGCAGCTGCACCATATTGACCTCCTTTGCCCCTGTGCGGGTCACGAGCTCGATCCCAGTGCACTGGCTTTCTGAATTAAACCTCCTGTGCTTGCATCAGGAAAGGTCTCTCGTGAATTTTGGGGGTGTCGTCTTATCCCAAGACTAGAGTGAAGAGCTCCCCTATTCGGGGGTCTTTCAACAGCATGGCTATGTTTATAGAAGAGTTGATGGGGGCTTGCTTACAGTTTCAGAGGGTGAGCTCTTGGCTATCATGGCAGCCATGGCCCTGGAGCAATAGCTGGGAGTCCGTGTCTGGAGTTAATGACCACCAGGTAGAGAGAGGGACGGAGGGAGGTACCGTAGGAGGGAGATTGTTAACTGGGAATGATCTGGACTTTTGAAACCTCAAGCCTCACCTCCAGTGGCACAACTCCTCCACCAAGGCCATACCACTTAGCCTTTCCCAGTTTCACTAAGTCAAGACCAAGTATTCAAATACATTTTGTGGAACAGGCTGGGTGAGCATTCTCATTTAAAACACCATACTTTATAGTTTCCTGCCAAGGCCTCTGTGGTGGTTTAAATGAGATGTTACCCACAGTTGCTGATGCTGACTGGAGAGGCTTAGAAAGTGTCACCTTGGTAGAGGAAGTGTGCCGATGAAGATGGGCTTCGAGAATTGAAAAGATTTTCGCCATTTCTAGTCGCCTTCTCAGCTTCCGTGTTGAGGTTCAAGATGTGAGCACTCAGCTTCCGTTCCTGCCATTGTACCTACCGCTTGCTACCATTGTGGTTGCCTAAAAAGCCCTTTCTTTTATATACCGTTCTTTCTATAGTTTTAGTCATAGTATTTTTTTTTTTTTTTTTTTTTTTGGTTTTTTCGAGACAGGGTTTCTCTGTGTAGTCCTGGCTGTCCTGGAACTCACTCTGTAGACCAGGCTGGCCTCGAACTCAGAAATTCGCCTGGCTCTGCCTCCCAAGTGCTGGGATTAAAGGCGTGCGCCACCACGCCCGGCCTTAGTCATAGTATTTAATCACAGCGATATAAAAGTAACCAATATAGTCTCCTATTTACTGAGTCTAGCTGGAAGCTGCTGTGTGGTATAGGAATTTGAGAAATGCAACTTTGGATCTCAAACCACTTATGATACAGAGCACAGTGACAAAGGAATCTGGGGACTAGAGGGTAAACAGATGCTAAAAGATGAGCCCCCTGTCTTGCAGGGAGGTAAGGGTTGAGACCTTTCCTCACCATTAGAAGGACCAAAGTTCAAATTCTTATAATAAAAGTTAAGTCGACAAGTGTAAACATTAAAAAATAAACAAGAAATTTAAGCATTTTACACGACATGGGAGCCTGTTGTGAGTGCGAACACACAGCTCTCTGTTTCAGGAAATATTTAAAAAGAGCAGCAAGTTCCCATGCAGGCAATTCTCTGTGCCTGGCGGCCTGGCCAGCCATGCACTGGTGAGCAATGGTAGACCTCCTTTTATCTTGTGGAGACTCTGACCCAGAACTCCACAATCACCCGACCAATATGGCTAAGTTCCTACTGGCTACCACACCAGCCCCATGCTTCAAAACCCCCATGGCCTTTGTGGTGCACATCTAGCAAGCTCATGCTTTCCTGTCGTACCTTTCAGAAACAATGGTAACTCAATTGCTGGGCACAACTGAAATCCTAACTTTTTTTTTTATTATTTATTTATTTATTTATTTATTTATTTTTGGCTTTTTGAGACAGGGTTTCTCTGTATAGCCCTGGCTGTCCTGGAACTCACTCTGTAGACCAGCCTGGCCTCGAACTCAGAAATCCGCCTGCCTCTGCCTCCCAAGTGCTGGGATTACAGGCATGCGCCACCACCGCCGGCTTGAAATCCTAACTTTTAAGCCTTATTAAATCTAAATCCTCCAGTGGTGAATCCTGATGGATCCACCATTGAAACTACGAGACACTTGTAATTACATCTTGTCCTCATGCTATCTGAGTCCAAAAAGACCTCTCTCCTATTTCCTCTCCAGCCTGGAAGTCCTGCCTACTTGCCCAGTGATTGGCTCCTTTATTCACTAGGGGATTGGTTCACAAGAAGTCACCTGAGTATGACTCACTCTTTGTCCACAACCCCTCCCAAGAGAGCAGAATTAGCATCAACGTACAAACAGCACCAGGCCCACCCACAACAGCTCTCGCTTCCAAAGCAATAGAAGATAGCTCATTCTAGAGCCAAATATGAGTGACTGTAGCTCAGCACACAGGTTTAGGCTTCCCCAAGTTTCATGTCTATACTGGTGTTATGTGTCAACTTGACACAAGCTGGAGTCATAAGAGAGGGAAGAGCCTCAGTTGAGGAAATTCCTCTATGAGATCCAGCTGTAAGGCACGTTCTCAATTACTGATCAATGGAGGAAGGTCCAGCCCATTGTGGGTGATGAGCTCTGTGGGTTCTATAAGAAAGCAGGGTGAGCCATCCATGAGGAGTAAGCCAGTAAGCAGCACCCCTCCATGGCTTCTGCATCAGCTTCTGCCTCCAGGTTCCTGCCCTGTTTGAGCTCCTATCCTGACTTCCTTCAATAATGAACAGTACTGTGGAAGTGTAAGCCAAGTGTAACCCTTTCCTCCCTAACTTGCTTTTTGGTCATGGTGTTTCATCATAGCCATAGAAATCCTAACTAAGACAATATCCCAATATGGAAGCAGTTTGTATAACAGAACAGAGAAAGTCATAAAAGACTTTTAAAATACTCTGGTAGACACATTAATTAGGTGTTTAGAGCAAAACATGGCGGTCTTGTTATCTGACAACTTTTAGCCTTTTGGTTGGAAAATTAAGAGTTTCGTTAATATACCCCAAAAGATTTTTATCTGTAGTCAGGGTGTAAAGTTCAACACAGAAGGGCACAAGGAATGGTTCTTGGGTGGGCTAAATAGCCCAAGATAAACTGTAGCAGGCTCTGGACCTGCAACATTCTAAATCTCCAAGGTCACTGAAATTCTCATCAGCCAATCAGCTTTTGTAGACAAAGCTTCTTCCCAGGAATTCTCATTCACGCTATGAATAAGAGGCCCAAAGAACAGCGTGAACCACCCACTTTTATGCTTAGGACTGATGGCGTATACGCAGCCATTTAGCAATATAAGTTGTCAATAGGGTATAATAATTAAACCGTTGGGGGAAAGGGGACACACAACCCAGCCCAGCCTATCTGAGCACATTCCTTTTGGCCTCTTAATGTAGGTTTAGTTAGTCTTCCTTCCTCCCAGATATAGGATAAGGTTCCAATAATGATGTGTGCATGTTCTCCCCTCTCCTTCCCTCCCTCCTTCCCTCTCTCTCCCTCCCTCCCTCCCCCCTCTCTCTCCTTTATGTGTCTCTGTCTGTGTCTCTCTGTGTGTGTATGTCTGTATGCACAGACCAGAGATTAATGTTGAGTGTCTTCTCAGTTACTCGCCACTTTATTTTTTTATTTTCCCACAGGGTCTCTCACCATCTGGGTGCTGGGGATCAAAACTTGCTTCCTCACACTTGCGCGGCAAAGACTTTACCAAATGAAGCCACCATCCAGCCTGCTAGAATGGTGACCTTGCAGCCTACAATTGAACAAGTAAGATCAGAGAATGTCTTTTTCTTTGTTTGTTTGTTTCTTTCTTTCTTCCTTCCTTCCTTTTCTTTCTTCCTTTCTTTCATTTTTTTTTAACTTTAAAGAACTATTAGAGAAAGGAGCCTCATCTTATGTGTGTTACCTGCATGTATGTCTGTGTGTCAGATCACCTGGAACTGGAGTAGCAAACAGTCGTGAGTTGCCATGTAGGTGCTAGGAATTGAACCCAGGTCCTCTGGAAGAGCAGCCAGTGCTTCTGTTTTTTCAAGATTTATTTATTATTATGTGCAAGTACACTGTAGCTGTCTTTAGACACACCGGGCGAGGATGTCAGATCTCATTACGGATGGTTGTGAGCCACCATGTGGTTGCTGGGATTTGAACTCAGGACCTTTGGAAGAGTAGTCAGTGCTCTTAACCACTGAGCCATCTCACCAGCCTCCAGCCAGTGCTTTTAACCCCTGAGCCATCTCTCCCACTTCAGAGAATTTCTTTACAGGAAGTTGTCACACAGAAAGGGTAGAATTAGAGCCATGTTCCCAGGTTTTATGGATGGCTTTGGGGGGAAGGGGACCTTGGTTTCCACAACATGCCTGGGAGAAGAATAATTCTGGTTTCCAAGTCCATGTGACGGAAGATGAGGAGTGATCACCAGGAGGCCAGAGATGGTCAGAGAAAACTAGCATCTGAGCCCATCCCTTTCGGTTATGTTCTATCATGTTGGTTTTTCCTTTTGTTTTGTTTGTTTCTGAGTAAACCCCAAATTTCACACATGCTAGGCAGCTCTTCCACCACAGGGCTATATATATCCCCAGCCCTCATGAGACTGTTTTAATGAAATCATTTAACTTAATCAATTAAGTATAAACCACACGTAGTCCCATGCCACAAGTGCTTGTTAAAATAAAGGCAGTGTTACTTTCAGCTGTTACATTCATGAGACTGCTTTTATATTGGTTTTGTTTTAAATATTAGGACAGGATCTCATGTAGCCCAGACTAGCCTCAAACTCTGTGTATCCAAGCATGACTGTAGATAACTGATTCTCCTGCCTCTACCTCCCTAGTTGCTGGGTGCCTCTCTGCCTGGCCTTAAGGGTAAGGAGCTGAAATGGACACATATGTCGGACGCACGCAGGTCAAAAGATCGATGATCTCTGGCCTTTTTGTTTGTTTGTTTTGTTTTGTTTGTTTGTTTGTTTGTTGTTTTTGAGACTGGGTTTCTCTGTGTAGTCCTGGCTGTCCTGGAACTCACTCTGTAGACCAGGCTGGCCTCGAACTCAGAAATCCACCTGCTTCTGCCTCCCAAGTACTGGGGTTAAAGGCGTGCACCACCCACCACTGCCCGGCTGATCTCTGGCCTTTTAACTCTAACTATGCTGGATGCTGAAGTTGATGGCTTCTAAGAATTATTAACTTTCTTGCTTATTCTGTGACTGAAAACCACTGGCCTCTTTTCTCTATAACTCTCTGCTAATTTTGCTGCTTAACTCTATCTTACTGTTCTGTGCGTAAAAACTCTTTCTGACTGTTCTGTGCTTCATTAAGTGCTGGGGACTTTATCGATCTGTTATTTATGTTTTAAATCTCTGTGCTTGATTAGCGCTGGAAAACTTAACTCTTGCTTACTTCATAATTCTCGGTTGTGCTTGTTTCATGCTACGAAACTTCTTATTTCTTTTTAAACTTACGATATGTCTTAGTTAGGGTTTTACTGCCATGAACAAACCAAGCCAACTCTTATAAGGACAATATCTAACCGGGACTGGCTTACAGGTTCGGAAGTTCAGTCCATTATCATCAAGGTGGGAACATGGCAGCATCCGGGCAGGCATGTGGTAGGAGGAACTTGGAGTTCTACATCTTTATCTGAAGGCTGCTAGCAGAATACTGACTTCCAGGCAGCTAGGATGAGGCCCATCCCCCCTCCACAGTGACACATCTACTCCAACAAGGCCACACCTCCTAATAGTGCCACTCCCTGAGCCAAGCATGTACAAACCATCACACTAATAATTCTCTGGCGATTAACATAGGCTGTATAGCAAGGGGGAATTTAGTGGTGGAATAATTGCTAAGATTCCTTTCTCTATTGTCTCACCTCAGAAGCCTCACCTCTCATTGGCCAGGCAAAAGGGAGATTTGGAGTAATTAACTTTTATTGAGCCAGGAGAAGCGAGTCATGCCCACAAAAAGGAAAGCTTTTGCTTTTGCGCAAGCAAATATGCATAAACACACATACATTCCTACGTACATATTCATTACCACATATTCATTGAGCCCAACAATCTGTCTCATCAACTTATGTATACACACACACACACACACACACACACACACTATAGGCCCGTGTGTGTGTGTGTGTGTGTGTGTGTGTGTGTGTGTGTGGTGTGTGTGTGTGATGGATAGAGCTTTCAAAAGCCCAAGCACCAGTGCAGAAAGAACTCAGTCATTGTGAATGAAAAGTAAACTCCAATCTTTATTGCATAGAGAAAGAAAAGGCTTCTACCTTTCTAGTGCTAAAATGAGTAAAACAGAAATCTTTAAGGAAAAGCCTCTCTCCCGGTAAGCAGAAGCCCGCCTGCTGCCTTCTGCTCTGCTGTGTCCTGCTGTCTTTCTGTGTTCTGTCCTGCTCTCCTCATCTGCTCAGCCCCTCATCCCTGTAATGCCTCTGACCGACTCTCCTCCGGCCACCCCAATTCTGCTCTCTCCTTCTGCCTACTTAACGTCATCGTTCCTAGTCTTCAGGAGAACACATCACATGGTATTCCAAAAAGTTCACAACAATTCCAAACATAGATTCGAACAATAGGTTGAAGAAGAAGTTAAACAGAGATGCTTACATGTTTACATAAGAGTAGTTATCTAACTACTTTATCTGTCACTAACTCCACAGGTCCCTCGAGAGTCTAAAACTGTAATTCTTAGGTCTAAGTTAACATTGAAGTTTTGTACAGATAAGCCCAGTCAACATTTTTATCTTGTGTTCTTGAACCTACAATAAATTGTTCTTCCTTTTATGACCTTTGGTTAATGGTTTTTACAGCCTAACAGAATGGATTGCCAAGTTGGGAATCTGTATCAATGCCTGCCTTCTATCTCAGGGAAATTAATTCATGACAGGTGAAGACTAGCAAAGTTCGAATTGCAGTTTTCACATCACAGAGGGTCTTAATTCCAGCCCTTATTATAAAGGGCTCAATAATTATTAATATGTATAAATTTAGGAATTCTTAAAGCATCATCATTGGGAATTAAGAAATAATTTATTTATCTATATAGCGTCACTACGAAACAGAACATCTTCATTGATTTGCAGAAAATCTGCCCAATGCAGTGGGCTAAAACCCAGGGATTGTTACATTAATAATAAAGACAGGATATACATATCAATAGCAATAATCAATCCTGAGATTAGTTTCTAAGGGTCTTGCCCCAAGAGCTCATCCATTGAAGTCTATGAAAAATGGTGGACATCTGAGTAAAGTCATCCTCTAGTCTTAGCTTCTCCTAGATGACCTCTGACACCAAGTGCAAGGAATACAGGCATGAACAGGATTCAGTGCTAGGGATCAAATTCAGGCAAACATCCTAGGCAAACACTACCCGCTGAGTTACTTTACCAACCTTTAAATATGAGATATGATGGCCTTTTCTACTGTCAACTACCTGTAAAGCTCTAAGCTTGCTTTTTTTTTTGTTTTGTTTTGTTTTGTTTTTTTTGAGACAGGGTTTCTCTGTGTAGTCTTGGCTGTCACTTTGTAGACCAGGCTGGCCTCGAACTCAGAAATCCACCTGCCTCTGCCTCTGCCTCCCAAGTGCTGGGATTAAAGGCGTGCGCCACCACCTCCCGGCGCTTTTTCTCAGAGTAGCCATTGAGAGAACTCTGCTACATACAGCAGAACTTTAGAGAACACAGGCGCTTATATCAAAACAAAACAGTTTCTCAGGCCATCTCTTGTGATCAAAAAAGGTAGATAACTCCTTAGTTGAATCTATTTTCCACTTGGAAATCAATTTTTTTTTTTTTTTTTTTTGGTTTTTCGAGACAGGGTTTCTCTATGTAGCCCTGGCTGTCCTGGAACTCACTTTGTAGACCAGGCTGGCCTCGAACTCAGAAATCCACCTGCCTCTGCCTCCCAAGTGCTGGGATTAAAGGCGTGCGCCACCACCATCCGGTAGCCCTGGACCTTGTAATATCCATGCCTTTAGGGGTACCCCTTTTTATCTTGTGATAACAAGGCAAAGGCTGGACTGGAGAGCCAGCTCAGAGGTTAAGAGCACTGGCTACTCTTCAAGAGGTCCTGAGTTCGATTCCCAGTAACCACAAGGTGGCTCGTTACCATCTAGAATGAGATCTGGTGCCCTCTTCTGGCGTACAGGTGTATATGCAAATAAATAAATCTTGAAAGAAAAGGAAGGAAGGAAGGGAGGGAGGAAGAAAGGAAGAAAGGACGGAAGAAAAGGCCGGTATAAGCTGGTAAGACGGTATCATTTGTGGTCCTTACACAGTTCTATTCCCATTAGATGCGGCCATCATATCCCCCATCTGAGGTGGAAATAGCACCTGCATCAGAGGGATTCAATGACGATGCAGGAATGCACATCAAGCACAGGGCTGGCCTACTCAAGCCTCTAGACGGGGAACCTGCCCTCTGGAGAGGCAGTGTAGCTGAGATATGACCAGTGTGGCCTCTACAACCACAAGAGTCTCACCCCTCCACCCACGTTTGCTCTGCTGTGCATCATGTCTCCCAAGCCTCAGCCATCGGTGTAAAATGGGAAGGAAAACAGTGGCTGATTCACAGGATTGAGAAATGAATGTTTAACATATGTCATGCTTTTCCCCCCACATGACCAGATACAGCAGCGGTTCAGTAAGTATAACCTCTTACAATCTCCCTCAAAATGTTTCCCCACCCTCCCCACTTAAAGTCTTGATTCAAAATAAAAATAATATATAGGTACGGTGGTCCATGCCTGTAGCCACAGCACTAAAGAGGCAGAGGCAGAGTGGGCTACCAAGTGAGATACTGTCCTAGATAAGTTAATTAATGAATTAGTTAATTAATTTGCAGATATTGGCCAAGTCTAGTGATACAGGCCTATAATCCCATTATTTAGAGCGCTGAGACAATTGGTAAAGTGTTTATCTAGCTTACATAAAATCCTGGGTTTGGTCTCACTCCATGCAAATAAATTGATGAATGAATGAAATAACAAGAATAATAACCAGCCTATAATCCCAACACTTGGGAAGCTAAGGCTGGGGGGATGCCATGATTTTTAGACATGTTTAGGCTACCTTTTAGACTGTCTTTTTTTTTTTTTTTTTTTTTACTCAATAAAGGACTTGTAAAAGTATCTTTTATTCACCTGATGTAACTGTCATCACAAAGGCTTATTGTCTCCGACCATTAACCTAGTCCAGGAAGCTTCTAGCTTCTGCTCAATCTTATCTAGAGCTGGAATGTGGTTAGCCTCTGAGACTCCCTGCTGAGTAAGTTCACCCCTTCCTTGTTCTTTCTGATCTCTGGCTAACTTATTCAACTCAGCTCCTGGCTCAAACTCCTCTCCAAGCTGACTAATCCAATCTTCTTTCTCAGTCTCTGACTTTTTGCTCTGTTTGGCCTCAAATTAACTCTGGCAATATCTTCTAATCTTCTGGCTCCTTCTCACTCTCTGGCTTCTTCTGTCTTCACCTGTGTCTAGCGTGTTCTTTCTGTGTGCACGTAAAACTGTCTCCTGCTCTTCCTTTCCCTCTTTCTCTCTTCACTAACTCTTTTTTTTTTAATTTTCTATATTCTTTGTTTACATTCCGAAGGCTTTCCCCTTTCCCAGTTTCCCCTTCACCCTATGTCCCATAAGTCCTCTTCCCCCCTACCCCTGCCTCCTGACTATTCCCCCATCACCCCCGTGCCTTTTTTCTGTTCTCTTCACTAACTCTTAAGTAGCTTCCCTTTCCTGGATATATCCTGTTCTGTCAAGCCTTCTTCTGATTCATCATTTTGTCTGCCAGTTAATTAGACATCACTACAAAAGTGGGTGTTTCCTTCTACAAACTAACTTTACCATCATTGCTTGGGATTAAAGGCGTGAATATATTCCAGTCAGAGGGATTAAAGGTGGATGCTAAGGTATTTTTTTCTTAAGTAAATAACATAATCTCGGGGTTCACAGTATGATCAAATGTCCGGCAATGGCTGGAGAAATGGCTCAGGACCTAAAGGCAGTTGCCACTAAACCTGATGTGGGTCAGGAAGGAGGTAAATGTGGATCAGGAAGGAGGTAAATGCACTGGACGCTGAGCCTGAGAACCTGAACTCAGTCCCGGAACCAACATGGTGGAAGGAAAGAACTGACTCCAGCAAGTGTCATGTGCACATATCCACTAAAATAGGAGGAAATATATTTTATCACTTTATTTTATTTTTGGTTTTTAAGCAGAGTGTTTCTGTATAGCGCTGGCTGTACAAAAACTCATTGGATCTCATTCAGTAAGCCAAGCTGTCCTCAAATTCAGAGAGATCCACCTGCCTCTGCCTCCCAACTAGCAGTGTTGGGATGAAAGGTATGTGCCAGCACCAATTGGTATGAGACATTAATTTTAAGAAAGTATACATTAAGCTGGGCAGCGGTGGTGGCGCACGCCTGTAATCCCAGCACTTGGGAGGCAGAGGCAGGCGGATTTCTGAGTTCGAGGCCAGCCTGGTCTACAGAGTGAGTTCCAGGACAGCCGGGACTACACAGAGAAACCCTGTCTCAAAAAAACCAAAAAAAAAAAAAGAAAGAAAGAAAGAAAAGAAAAGAAAAAGAAAAAAAAGAAAGTATACATTAGCTGGGCGGTGGTGGCTCACGCCTGTAATCCCAGCACTTGGGAGGCAGAGGCAGGCGGATTTCTGAGTTCGGGGCCAGCCTGGTCTACAGAGTGAGTTCCAGGACAGCCAGGGCTATACAGAGAAACCCTGTCTTGAAAAACCAAAAAAAACAAAAAACAAAAACAAAAAAACCAAACCAAAAAAAAAAGAAAGTATACATTCCTAGGAGAGTATAACTTGTTGTGAAGTAGAGCCCAGGAAGATGACAGACAGACAGAAGACATTGTGTTAAGATCAAGCAGGAAGCCGGGTGTGGTGGTGCATGCCTGTAGTCCCAGCACTTGGGAGGCAGAGTCAGGCAGATTTCTGAGTTCGAGGCCAGCCTGGTCTACAGAGTGAGTTCCAGGACAGCCAGGACTACACAGTGAAACCCTGTCTCAAACAAACAAACAAACAAACAAACAAACAAAAAAAACCCCCAAAAAAGATCAAGCAGAAATGAGATAGACAGACTCTTAGAATCAACAGCAATAGTTTTGGTCACTTTGGTTTTGAAGTAGGATATCATATATTTCAGGGTACCCTGTTCAACTTGCTATGTAGCTAAGACTGGCCTTGAATACCTTCTTAGTTTCAGTTTCCATTGCTGTGAAGAGACACCATGACCAAGGCAACTCTTCTAAGGGACAACGTTTAACTGGGGCTGGTTTATGTTCAGAGGTCCAGTCCATTATCATCATGGCGGAAAGCATGGCAGCATCCAGGCAGACATGGTACTGGAGGAGCTGAGAGTTCTATATCTTCATTCAAAGGAAGACAGGAGTGGACTGTCCTCCAGCCAGCTAGGAGGAGGGTCACAAAGCTCACCCTCACAGTGACACATTCCCTCCAACAAGGCCACACCTACTCCAACAAGGTCATACCTCCTAATAGTGCTACTTCCTGGGCCAACGGTATTCAAACCACCACAAATACTGACCTTCCTTCCATCTTCCAAATCCTGTGTGGCACCCATCCCAGATAACACTTACCCTATCATTAAGCTTTATGGCTGACACTATACTTTCACTGTGTTAGTCATTAAGTTCATCTCTTCACTTTGTGACTAACCTTTAGGAAGAGTTCATTGCACCAGCACTGTTCAAAATATGGTCGACTAGGGAGTGGCCAGGAACCTAAATGAAAGAAAGAGAGATACTGTCTGTTACTGAGAATTCTATTAGAAATGCTCACTGTAAGCTGGGCAGTGGTGGCACACACCTGTAATCCCAGCACTTGGGAGGCAGAGGCAGGCGGATTTCTGAGTTCGAGGCCAGCCTGGCCTACAGAGTTAGTTCCAGGACAGCCAGGACTACACAGAGAAACCCTGTCTCGGGAGGAAAAAAACAAAACAAAACAAAAAACAATGCTCACTGTAATTTTATAGAGTATTTTTCTCGCTTGACTCCTATAAGGCTTGGGCATATGTTAAGCATGCCCTTTTAATGTAATTTGTCTTGTATTGCATCAAAACGGCACACTGCGATCACCTGGAAATGCAGACACACACACACACCCAGACCTGCTTCATCCAGACTTTGATAGTGGCCTCTCAGTACAAAACCATCCAGGAGGCCCTTGCAGGGTGAGTCACCAGAGCTGGGAAAGGTGCCTTCACCTCTACTAATTTCCGCCTGGAAGGATCTTCGGGATTTCATTTAATCCACCCAATAACCAATGAGACCCACGCTACGTGACCTTTCCCTCTGAGAACAGAAAATTCTGAGAAGATAACTGGCTTGCATGTGGAAGTCTGTCAGGATTTTCGACTCTTCTGAAATCTTGGTGTGGGATTAAGTGCCACAGGCAATGCCCTCCTGTCTTCCGTCACCAGCCACAGGCATAATTCCTTCAGGACCACTTGTTCCAGGGCAGTCACAGCCATGGATGCCTATGTGTCCTCAGCAGGCAGTTCCCCCATATGTCTGTCAGAAGAGGGGCTTAAGCCGTGGAGTATGATGTGTTCCCTGTATCGCATGTCAGCTTAAAGTTTAATACGTAACAGCAAGTCAGCTCCAGGTATCTACACACACACACACACACACACACACACACACACACACGAGGGGCTTTCAAGAAAAATATCCAAACACACACGAAGGAGAGGCTTTCAAGAGAAAAAAAAAAATCTAGGCCCTACAAACAGCCTTTGGAACGTGGAGGCAAGAGAATCGGGAGTTCGAGGTCAGCTTTGGCTACATGAGATGTTCTGTGACAAAAACTTAAAACTAAAAGAGAAGGAAAAGTTACTTTCCCTTTCAAATCAGGCATTCTCCTAACCTGAAATTTTTTAACCTTAAAGTGCAGTGATTTCTTTTTTATATCACAAATGTCCACAATTGTTCTTAAAATGGATCTTCAAAACTTTGTTTATTGAACCATTGTTTCATGAATGTCATAGACCATTCCTAGAACGTAAAAATTACTTTTCATTTTATCAATAGAAAATTGAAATCCGAAGAGCTTTAGCGACTGACATAAAATTATAAACTTGGACAATGGAAGACCAAAATCGCATGGTTGAATGAAATACCGATGCCCTGCCCCAAATCTCAATATTCTGTGTAATAAGTATAAGATTTAAAACATGAGAACCAACAGCTGGGTGTGGTGGCAAATGCCTTTAATCCCAGCACTCTGGAGGCAGAGGCAGAGTCCAGAGTGAGTTCCAGGACAGCCGGGCTGCACAGAGAAACCTTACCACGACAAACCAAACAAAAACAAACATCTGTTACTCTCATTAAGTCTAGGCCATCTCCCTCTGTTACTTCATGTTTATACTATCAAAATGGGGCTCTTAGAATACATAGAACCAAAACCTCCATCTTGATGCACCTTTTAAAATACTGTCTGCTTACTAAAGTTACTAAACTTAAATAATTTCTTCTGGCAAATGAATTGCCTAAGATATTCTGTTAGAGGGAGTTATTTCCTTTCTGGAATGTGACTGAGCATATCCTGAGAATATGCTTATACAGTAAACATTGAAATGCTGCCTAGCTCTCTAGCTGCGAAACTTAGGCAGACTATTTCACCTTTCACATTTGTGTTTGAAAGCACTGATACCCAAGAGGGTTCTGTGAGGATCAACTAACCAATAAAAAAAAAAAAAGTTCATGGTGTAAAGCACAAATATAAATAAATATTCAACCAATTTTTGTAAAGCTCCAGTGAGCCTTAGAAGTGGACTCTTCAAGGGTTAGAAAGGAGTCATGTGAATTTACCTTTGGAGGAAAAAAATAGAACAGAGCATAGTGTTCAGGGTTTATAATCCCAGCACTTTGGAGACTGAGGAAGGGGGATTATGGGTTTGATGCCAGCCTGGGCTACACATCAGGATTCTATCCCAAACAATAGTGGGCCTTTGCAAAGTGTGTGGTCAGGAATGCCAAGTAACAATCACAGCAGCATGTGTTTAGTTATATACTGACACTTCCTGAAGATTGTGACAGTCATCATAGACAGAAGTCCCTGTATCTTCCAAAAGAGAAATCCAAAGATACTTCAACAAATGTATATGCCCATGGAAGACATAAACTCCCAGTCAAGCTATGTGGACGTTTACAAAAAAACAAAAACAAAAATGTTGTAGACCAGCTCTGCCATTCAAATGTGTTTAACCTGCTTTAAAAAAAAAAAAAAAAAGATTTATTTATGTAAGTACACTGTAGCTGTTTTCAGACACTCCAGAAGAGGGAGTCAGATCTTGTTATGGATGGTTGTGAGGCACTATGTGGTTGCTGGGATTTGAACTCAGGACCTTTGGAAAAGCAGACAGTGCTCTTAACCGCTGAGCCAAATCTTAACCCACTCTTCTAAAGGTTTATCGTATTGCTGCTTGCTTTTGTCAGTTGAGCTGTTTTATGAGACAACATATCTTTTTATCCCAGTCTGGTTCAAACTCATGATCTCCCTGCTCCATCCCCAGGAGTTCTGGGAACACAAGTGTGTCGCCATGCCTGCCAAGATACAGTTCTTTTAAAACACAACCTAGAATTGAGAATGATCCTGCCTGCTTGCCTGAGACAAGTTACCTCAGTCCTCAAGTTGCCTTCCCGACGTAAAAGGAATGATATGGGAAAAATAAGAAGGTAACGATTTATCTAAAACACCCTTAAAGCAGCAGGTGTGAACGGGCGATTAGCGTAAAGAAGGGATTAAGAGGCTGGGCGTTGGTGGCGCACGCCTGTAATTCCAATCCCAGCACTTGGGAGGCAGAGGCAGGCGGATTTCTGAGTTCGAGGCCAGCCTGGTCTTCAGAGTGAGTTCCAGGATAGCCAGGGCTACACAGAGAAACCCTGTCTCGGACCCCCCCCCCAAAAAAAGGGGGGGATTAAGAACATTCAGGTAGGAAATGAAAGTAATGAAGCCAGGCTCTTAGTCTTTTTGAACCCCAGGCCAGGATGCTTTATTGACTCCACCATAGGGTAGTAGTAGTAGGTGGTCTATAGGGAAAGAGATCCGGAAGCCTGAAATGCCCCTCAGCAATGTCCTCAATTGCTCATTTTTTGAGTAAACTGTTCTCATTTTTTATTCTCTACAACTCTGATCTGGAAAATGGAGAAAAACTGCAAAATTCCCCAGCATGAGTTTGGGAGCATGAAAAAGGAAGTAGAAAAGAGGAGAGAAATGCTCAACCTCCTGCAGAAACACAGGACTCAGTGCCCCGCCCCGATGTTTATATTTTTCTCTTTGTCCCCGCCCCCCGACCGTGAGAGAGCCTAGACCACGCCCCCTCGCCGAAGTTCCAGAGCTGGACTCGCCGACCTCTTCAGCTTCCCCGCAGGGATTCCCTCACCAGCCAATCGCGTCGGAGCCACGGGACCGCCCGGAATAAAGATGGCCGGAGCGGCCTCGGTGAGGGCACATTGATCCAAACGCCAGGCGCACCCGCCGGGACAGCAAAGGCAGAGTGGCAACCGCGCGGTCGGGAGCATGGAAGAGGGCAGCAGCGGCGGCAGTGGTGGCAGCGACAGCAACGCCGGCGGGAGTGGCGGGGCGCAGCAGAGAGAGCTGGAACGCATGGCTGAAGTCCTAGTTACCGGAGAGCAGCTCCGGTAAGGAAAGGCACTCAGTTGGTGGGCTCTCGATCGCGCTACGCCCGCCGCGGTCCGGAGCGCACACGCCATCTGGCTCGTGGCAGGCGTGTCGCGCGGGTCGTGGGGGACACCTGCGAGCGCGTGGGGTGGTTGGTTCGCGCCGCGCGGGTGCCTGGCTCCTGCAGCCCGGAGGTTAGCAGCTTCAGCAAGGCTGCGGGCACCGATGCCCGGAACGCGCGGTGCGGGCTGCGCCCTAGCTGGGCTGCTGCAGCCCTGAGTCCCGCCGACTCGCCACCACTCAGGACGCGCGAACCCCTTCCTTGCCAGGGGTTCCCTGTTGTTTGCCGAGCCTGCTCGCTCCAAAAGGAAGCGATATCGGATGGGACCCCAGCCCCTGCACTTCCAGATAAAAGGCGCCAGCTCCCGAGATTGCCTTCGCGTCGGCTTTTCCTGTTTCCTAGCAAGGCATACTTCCCTTCTTTGAGCCTCAATTTACTATTATGTAAAACCTGGCGGATCTCTGCGAGTCCTTGGAGGGTTTGCTTCTCTTCGAGAACCTTTCCCAGCTCTTTACCTATCCCTTAATTGGCACACCGTCAGGTGTCACTTGGGTCCGCAAGGGGGCGTGAAAGTACCTTGTTCAGTGTCCTCGTTTGGGACCCTGGAGTTGGCCGTTTGCCCGCACACTTTTCTTAGAATTATCACTTGTCCATCTCACAAATCCAGGAACAAGCACTTACCCCCAGGGCTCCTATGACATTCCCATCGCTTCCTGTTCCTTTTTCGTGGGCACATGCTTTAGACTTGTGCTTCCGCAGCTGCCGGTATTGGGGGGGTTGTAAATCAGATTGCCACTTAAAATGAATCCGGCTCTGCCAGAACCTTAACCGCGAGTCAGGTCCCACCTGAAAGAAACGAACTAGTTCCCTCTAGCTCTTGGCTTGATTTTTCCGGCTTATTTCGGTTTCTAGATGGCTAGTTCCAGACTTGGAGGAGAGTCTTACTAAGGTCTCTCTGCAGATCTGGTAAAGCACTCTGGCTTTGCAGGGCTCAATTTGAGGAAGTAGCTGTTGGCGGTCAGGATGGTAGAGTCCAGTGTGACCGAAGGAAAATTTACGCATAACAGTTCCTCGTTGAATCTCAAGTGTGTGGTCAAAACGGAAGGGAATTAAAAACCTATTTTCCTTCATCGAGGGTATTTTGTAATCAAGATGATAGTAAAGTTTTTTTCTGATTTAATCTTTAATAGTTTATTGCTTTCTTCTCTACTATATTGCTTTTTGAAAAGGCTTCACTTGGGTGAGATTCCTTGCTTTTTATTTCTTTTACAAACATCATTATGTCCCCAAATCACTTTCTCCTTCAAGATACCTGTAATGCACCAGCCTCCTCAGTCTGCAGACCTGGGTGTTAGCCTCAGGCTTGATTTTCTGTTCCTCCACCGCGTAGCCAAGTGTTCCTCCGTTTTGAGGAAGGTTTTGACCCTGACAGAATCCTGGCCTTGCCCTTGACTTAGCTAGTATAGAGCTTTGGACCAGGATGAGTGTACTGGTTGGTTTTGTGTGTCCACTTGATACAGGCTGGAGTTATCACAGAGAAAGGAGCTTCAGTTGGGGAAGTGCCTCCATGAGATCCAGCTGTGGGGCATTTTCTCAATTAGTGATCAAGGGGGGGAGGGCCCCTGGTGGGTGGTACCATCTCTGGGCTGGTATTCTTGGGTTCTATAAGAGAGCAGGCTGAGCAAGCCAGGGGAAGCAAGCCAGTAAGGAACATTCCTCCATGGCCTCTGCATCAGCTCCTGCTTTCTGACCTGCTTTAGTTCCAGTCCTGACTTCCTTTGGTAATGAACAGCAGTGTGGAAGTGTAAGCAGAATAAACCCTTTCCTCCCCAACTTGCTTCTTGGTCATGATGTTTGCGCAGGAATAGCAACCGTGACTAAGACAATGAGTAACAATAGAGTTTACTTGGTAGTGTTGTTACAAGGATTATGTGTCCTTAGTGTGTACACTGGTGGGTGCTAATACACAGTATATGGTCACTAGCCCAAGTAGCCATGTTTGGACGAATTAATTTACTTGTATGAGCTATTTCCTCATCTGTAGAGTGGCCGTGGAGATGGGAGTATTTCATGGGATGCTTCAGATTAGCGATCTGCAAGGGCTTGCTGGAATTAACGGGAGTCCTGGGATCTCAGCACCGCCACTTCTGACTGCCAGCCTGGTAAACTGTGTCCAGAGGGGCTGTGTGTTGTAAAGGGCACAGGACGGAAGAGCAGGCTGCCCAGTTTTTTTTTTTTTTTTCTTCCTTCTGCCTCCCGCCACGTGTGACTTCTGTGAGTTTGGGACAATTGACTTACTTTTTTGCCTCAGTTTCTTCTTCTTCATAGAAGGGAGATTTAAAAGACAATTCGTCTTGGGAAGGCTGAGATGTCACATCCGACTTTGAATCTGATTCCCAGCACTTGGGAGGCGGGGACTGGAGAATTGCAAGTTTGTGGATAGCCTGACCTACATAGTACTAGGCTAGCAAAGCCCTGTCCAAAACAAACCAACCAACAAACAAACAAAACTCTGAGAAAATATTAACTATTTAAAGTGTATTTGAATTTCACTTTTTGTTTCAATCATTTCGAAAATTTTAAAATCTTACTGTCTGTGGGGAGGGGCAGGGGTTATGTGTGCCAACGTAAAGGTCAAAGGACAGATTTCAGGAGCTCGTCCTCTCCTTCCGTGTTGACATAAGTTCCAGTATGAAATTCAGGTTCCAAGGGATTCGCAACAAAGACCTGTCACTACTGAGCCATCCCTCAGGCCCAGCACAGTGACTCCTGTCTATAATCCCAGCTCCCCCAGGGTTAGAGGCAGTGAGGTTAGGGGTTAAAAGAAGTCATCTTAGATGCATAGTGAATTTGAGGCCAGCCTAGGTGGGCTTGTGGGACCCAGTCTCAAAACAACAGTAAAACAAAGGGAAATAGTACTCAGATTTTGGTGATGGCTGTGGCCATGTGCCTGGTGTTGGGTGTCTGGTCACCTTCACTGTCCCAGCCAGCACGGGTTCTTCCGTTCCAACTGTATTCATCTTGTATGATTCCTGACATTTACTGATGATCGGGCTTTCTGCCTCTGATTGCTTCATACTACAAGTTAACTGCTACCCTGGCCGACACTTCCATGTCACCACAGTGAACAGCAGGTGATAAAACAAAACAAAACAAAACAAAACAAAAACAACGGGGAAATTCAAGACTAGCACGTGAAAGAAGTTTCACTTCCAACTTGAGTTATATCCAACTTCTTTCCCACTTTTTTTTTTTTTAGTGGAAAACTTAAAAATTTATTCTAATTTCACCAATATACTAAATTCTCTCCAAACCTGGGTGTTTGTTTCATAATCAAGTCATTAGACTCCACCTCTAGCAATATTTTCTCAGTCACTGATTCTATAGTTTTTTATTTATTTCCCTTTTTTTTTAATTGGATATATTCTTTATTTACATTTCAGATGATTTCCCTTCTCCTGGCTCCCCGCCCCCCGCCCATCTTTCCCACTTTTGAGAGACTGGGTCACAGTCTATGGAGCCTACTCTGGCCCAAAACTCATGGGAGTCCTCCTGCCTCAGCCTCCCAAGTACTGGGATTCGAGGTAGGGAGTTACCACATCTAGCCCCTCTTTTCTGTTTCTGCAGTGTGTTCTCTTGGGGGAAAGCCAGTGAACCCGAGAACCCTTGGCCCTTTTCCCTCCAGAATGGTGGGATCGTATCCCCCGCGCCCCCCATGTCAGACTGTGGTGTTGGACGAAGTGGGTTCCAAGCTGGAATGAGCTCAGAACCAAAGCTTAGAAGAATGCTGCGACCACTGTGGGATCCAGCTGTGGAGCTGGCATGCTGCAGCATGGGCACAAGGACCACAGGAGTCACCACATGCACAGTTTCCTCCGTTTCCAGTGGGAGCTGTTCCTACTTCTCTTCACGTTCTTCCCTCATCTTAAAAGAGTTTGCTGCCTTGCCCAAAACTTTTTTTCAGAAAAACCGAAAACCAAAAAACAAAAACAACAACAAAAAAGGAATTCATTCAAGCACATAATATGTTTTGATCAAGCCCATCTCTACTTCTCTTAACACCCCATAGGTTTCCCATTTTATTTATTTATTTATTTTAAAGATTTATTTATTTTATATGTGTGAGTACGCTCTCCCTCTTTTCAGACACCAGAAGAAAGCATGGGATCCCATTACAGATGGTTGTAAGCCACTATGTGGGCTCTGGGATTTGAACTCAGGACCTTTAGAAGAGCAGTCAGTGCGCCTAACCTCTGAGCCATCTCTCCAGCCAATCAGTTTCTTCGTGATTTCATGTATTCTTTTTCAAACTTAGCCAGTGTTTGCATGAGCATAGGGGTAATCCACTGGTGCGTGCATGGGTCATCTCCCAGGGGCTGTATCACTGAAGAAAACCGATTCTTCCTCTCCTGCCACATCTGGAAGAGCCTCTTTCACAACAGTCATCCTCTTTGGCTCTTACAGTCTTTCCGCCTCCTCTTCCGCCATAATGCCTGAACCGTGGGAATAGGGGTGTGACGCAGACGTCCCGTTCACGCTGAGTGTTCCCCAGTTTCTTAGTCTCTGCACATTGACCACGTGTGAATCTATATTGATCACCATCTACTGTTTAGACACTGATAAGGGCGGAGAACTGCATTGCTCCACGGGCGCTAAGATGAGACTTTAGTTGGGTATTTTGATACTATGTCTTTTCTTTCTTTTTTTTTTTTTCTTTCTTTTTTTTTCGAGACAGGGTTTCTCTGTGTAGCCCTGGCTGTCCTGGAACTCACTCTGTAGAGCAGGCTGGCCTCGAACTCAGAAATCCGCCTGCCTCTGCCTCCCAATGCTGGGATTACAGGCGTGCACCACCACCGCCCAGCTGATACTATGTCTTTTAAGCAAGATAATAATAGTAGGTTCTTCCCTAGGGCTTATAACTTACCCACCCTTTTCTCAGCTCAAGTGCCGGGCTTGAGTTCTGCTGGTGGATCATCTTGCCCGATTATTTTCCATGGTTCTGCATCTTGAACAACATGAACAACAACAACAACAACAACAACAACAACAGTAACAATAACAAAATGCATTTGGTGTGGAAGCACGTGCCTGCAATCCCAGCACCTGGGAGGTTGAAGACAGGATATAATGCAGCTGTGTGGCTTTAGAGGGGAGAGGCAAGAAGCGGACACTACCAGAGAAAGCATGCTTAGAACAGAGGCAGAGAGAAGAAAAGGAAAGACGATGCCTTTCTGAGAAATTAGAGAAGCAGGCCATTGTAGAGCTGTGTGCCTCCACGCTGTAAGAGATGAACACTTTAAAAAAAATATGATGTGAAAAAAAATGGTGTTTTATTTTTAATTACGTATGTGTTTGTACAGGCGCACGCAGCGCCTACGGGGCCAGAGGTGCTGGATCCTCCTGGAACTGGACTTAAAGGTAGTTGTGATCTGCCTGAAGTAGGTGTTGGGAACTGAACTCGGGTCTTCTGCAAGAGTTTCAAGCACTCTTAACCCCTGAGCCTTCACTCAGTCCCTGCTTAAAACTTTCCAATTAGCCAAAGAATGTTTATCACTAAATTCAGAACTCTGGCGTTAGGACATGCTTGATCAGAGGGTCTCAACTTATGGGTCAAGGGACCCTATCACAGGGGTCGTATATCAGGTGTCCCACGTATCAGATATTTACATCACAGTTCCTAACAGTAGCAAAATTACAGTTATGAAGTAGAAATGAAAATAATTTTATGCTCCGGGATCAGCACATTATGAGGAACTTTATTTAAAGTGTAGCAGCGTTAGGAAGGTTGAGAACCATTATGCTAGAAGGTTCACACCTATTTCAGTATCTTGTTGATGCCAGTCAGAACAGAGGAAAAGCGCCCGAAGAAAAGATGAAAACATTTCTAATTTGAAGATGGTTGGCCGCACACAAATAATTTATGCCTGTGGTGTTAATTCTGTAATTTTTCAGATCATTGGATTCTTGTTTTTTGTTTTTGTTTGTTTGTTTGTTTGTGAATCGATTGTCTCAACTCTGACACCAACTATCACATCTAAATTCCACCTCCCCCTTCTTTAATGAGCTGGTCCCAGAAGTACTTATACAGAAAGAGGTTTGCTCTAGAACGTTGTCAAAGCAATCCACCAGTACCAGCTCCTGGTAGTGATTGGAGGAATCTCAATAAAAACAATGCAAGCCTTTCATTCTAGCGTTAGAAGGTGAAGGAAGGCGGACCAAGGCGTTCAAGAGCTTGGCTGCGCCGGGTGGTGGTGGCGCTCGCCTTTAATCCCAGCACTTGGGAGGCAGAGGCAGGTGGATTTCTGAGTTCGAGGTCAGCCTGGTCTACAGAGTGAGTTCCAGGACAGCCAGGGCTACACAGAGAAACCCTGTCTTGAATAAAACCAAAAAAAGAAGAAGAAGAAGAAGAAGGAGGAGGAGGAGGAGGAGGAGGAGGAGGAGGAGGAGGAGGAGGAGGAGGAGGAAGGGCATCTGCTGTGTAAGCATCATGACCTTAGTTCAGATCTTTAGTATCTGTAGCAACCTGTGACTGCATGCAAACCTGCAACTAACCTCAGTGCTATAGTCCTAGAGACAGGAAGATCGTTGAGGCTTACTGGATGCCACCTTAGCTTAGTTTGGTGAGAGACACCATCTCACAGGAATAAAGTGAGAACACACCAGATATTACTGCTCTGGCTTTGCATGTGCCTGCACCACACACACAAAAATTATGTATATTACATTAAAACAGTTTTTAAAGAGTCGTGTATCTGAGACTGTCACATTCCAGTGCGACAGCTTTTGCCAACAACAACAACAAAAAAAAGACAATTGCTTTGTCTCTGGAAAATCTAATTTATCTTATTTAGAAACCTGGAAGTATTCATGTTTTTTGATAAGACAGATTTCTTGCCTTCCTTACACTGGTATCAGACTGAGTCTTCCATGCCATATGGTTTTGAAAGCCTGCTTTTGGACTATGCAGGTGTTAAATCCTGTGGTCATTTTAATGCGAAGACAAACCACACGGCTTCCTCTGCCTGTGAGCTTCGAAAAGGGAAGAGAGGAATTACCACCGTCCTGAGGAACACTTAAGAAAGTGAGGAAGCCATGGCAAGCTTTTCAGTTGTTCTCTTCTATCTGGAGCAAGTGCATACCATCACTAATGGCTGCTTCCGCAACGCGATTCACAAAATGTGAGCTCTAGCCAAGTTGTAGGCAATTGTAGTTCTTTTTGATAATATTTTTAAAAGATTTTTATTTATATATCTGATGAGCACACTGTATCTGTTTTCAGACACACCAGAAGAGGGCATCGAACCCCATGACAGATGATTGTGAGCACCATCTGGTTGCTGGGAATTGAACCCGGGACCTCTGGAAGAACAGTCAGTGCTCTTAACTGCTGAGCCATCACTCCAGCCCAAATTGTAGTTCTTTTAAATTGTGTAATATCATTGCCATTTTTCTGTAACATTGCTTTCCCAAACTCTTACCATCTTGCTGTTGCCTTTACACACACACACACACACACACACACACACACACACCACTGAATGGTTCTACATTGGCTTTTTCTTTATTTGTTCCCTTGTTTGAGAAAGACTCTCACCATGTAGTCCAGACTGACTTTAATCTTCTCCCTTTATCCTCCAGGGTTCTGGGACCCCTGGCTTGCTGTATACGAAAGGATAGAACCAGCGAGATTTCTCAGATAGCTCAAATAAGAGATGTGGAATTAGAGTTCACAGACTAGGGAAAAGAGAAAGAACAGTGGCCTGGAGTTATCATCAGCCATGACCCTGCTCATTGCACACTACGAACCAGCCTGAGAGCTCCCTTAGATTCCCTACTATCACCTTCTATGTCTATAACCAGAACCCACCAAAGACACATATATGGATATCACAAAGACACACAAACTGGCTCCTGAGAATCCCGCAGGCATGTTCTAAGGGTCTTTGAAATCTGTTAAATTTGGACACCCAAGGATCTTGCACATTCTTTAGAACCTTCGGATCCCAGAGGAGCTCTTACAGGTGACCATAAGCTCCAGTTCCAGATGATTTGATGCCTCTTGCTTCTGAGGGCACCTACTGTCATGTGCACATACCTACACACCAAGATATGCGTCCACATACATTTTTAAAAAATTTATTTACTTTGGTTTTTCGTGATAGGGTTTCTCTGTATAACCCTGGCTATCCTGGAACTCACTCTGTAGACCAGGCTGGCCTCGAACTCAGAAATCCGCCTGCCTCTGCCTCCCAAGTGCTGGGATTACAGGCGTGCGCCACCACCACCCGGCTTTTTTAAATTTATCAAAACAAATCTCAAAAGACAAGTGGCAATAATTCAATAAGCAGGAAAGGCGAGAAGCACTGAGACTGTTATTCTGAGTCCAAGCACTGGAAGGATACAAGACGCTAACAAGCGTTCTGTGTTCTGTTCTGTTTCCCGTAGCCTGCTGGCCTACGACTTATTTTCCTGGCTCCACCTCCAGGGCTCTTGCCCTGTGGGCATTTGTGGCAAGGAAGGACCTAAGGAAGGCATCCTTCTGGCACAGAGATGATAACTGCAGGGCAGAGGGATCAAGAGAAATTCAGCTCACAGCCCATAAACCCCGGCTCTACACCGTGGGAAAGCAGCGCAAGCTCCGTGGGGAAACCCGCATGTTCTGGGCTATTCTGACATTAAAGTCATGACCCTACAAGATCGTGGCCACCCTTGGCACAGCGTGAACTATCTTCCTGGAACTTTGAGAGGAATTTGGGACAAGACGTGATCGTAATCAAAGTAGAGGAGGAGAGCAGATATATACTTTTTCTTTCAAAAAAAATGTTTATGATGTCCTCTGTGTGTGTGTGTGTATGTGTGTGTGTGTGTGTGTGTGTAAATATTTACATGTGTGTGATGCATGTACACATGTGTGTGTATGTAGTGTGTGTGTATGTGTGTGTGGGGGGGAACCCAAAGTTGCCATCTGTGTCTTTCTCAGTCTCCACTTTATAGAGGCAGAGTCTCTCGCTGAGCCTGAGGTCTTGTCCCGTTCAGCTAGTCTAACCGGCCAGCGAGCTTCAGGGATGTCCTCGCTCTGATTTGCAAGGTCCCCATGCCGCCTGAGATCGGAGCTTCATTCCTTCTGCTTGCCATGGATGGAAGCATCCTATCCTCTGAGCTATGGCTGCAGAAACTGTTCCCTCGCCCAGCGCAAGTCTGTGCTTTCCTAGCTGGCATGTCGAGAGCTGGGTATCTGAACCCCGAACAGTGCGGCCATTGACTGAGTGGGAAGTGACAGCAAAATGTCCGGTCCTAGTCTGTGCACCGTGTAGTTATGTCTTTGACTTCTTTTTTGTTGTTGTTGTTGTTTGTTTTTGGAGACAGGGTTTCTCTGTGTAGTCCTGGCTGTCCTGGAACTCACTCTGTAGACCAGGCTGGCCTCGAACTCAGAAATCCGCCTGCCTCTGCCTCCCAAGTGCTGGGATTACAGGCGTGCGCCACCACGCCTGGCCTTTGATTTCTTATAATAGTTCAGTTCTCTCTATTCTAACACGGAAAGATCCAAGGCGTGGATCTGTTGCCCCACATCTGTAGATTATACAAATGAGACGTCGGTTTCTTGGATGTAAATGCAAGGCCCTCCCAGTTTCCATTCTCCCGCATTTAACTCGGCATGTCACGTTTGTAAGCCGAGTTTCCCTGAAGTTGCCACATTGTTTCTTGAGTGTTCTGCATGCCGGCTGATGGACCGGGACTTCGCATGGTTCTCCAGAGTTGGAATGACCCAGAACCAAAATGATCTTGGGCTGCCGTCTGCCTCTTTACTATCATTCACCACTAACCTCTTTCTCGGCCCTAACATCCTTTCATCAGGTAAAACCTTTAGAATGCTGTAACTTAGCTTCCACCAACCGAGGAGCTGAGAAGGTCACGAGATAGCATCTGAGACCTGTAGCACAGATTTCTCCACTTTGCTGCAGGTGTTCCCACCAACTCGCCTGCAGATGCACTGGCTCCTGACTTGCGCTCCGTGATCACTAAAACTCCTCTGGCCTCTTTCGTAACGAGACGCGTCATCCGGGACAACCTGAAGCCATGTTCTCCACCCATGGTCACTCGTCTTTGGGTCATGATGAATCATCTTGTCCCTACCTTTGAGCAAGATATATCGTTTACAGCCATATACATATGTGGTGGGGCTTAATTTGTATTTAAGTAATTGGTAATACTATCAAAGGGACTATATGGAGACTGGTTTTCTTGGATGAGAGAACATCTCCTGGGAGACTCCTTGGTTGCAATTTCCTCTTTCTTTCTTTCTTTCTTTCTTTCTTTCTTTCTTTCTTTCTTTTGGTGATTTATGTTATTTATATATATACATACATACATACATATACATATATACATAATATATATATGTATATGTAAAATATATGTATATATGTATATGTATGTATGTATGTATATATATAAGTACACTGTTGCTGTCTTCAGACACACCAGAAGAGGGCATCGGATCCCGTTACAGATGGTTGTGAGCCACCGTGTGGTTGCTGGGAATTGAACTCAGGACCTCTGGAAGAGCAGCCAGTGCTCTTAACCGCTGAGCCATCTCTCCAGCCCTTTGTTTCTTTTCCATGCTTTTGATTCTCTTCTTTGGGCTTTAGTTTATCTTTCGAAATCCTCCAATGGCCACTGGCATTGCTGCAGGCTAAATAAAGACAAGACAGGCCACTGTCACTCACCTACACGAGACTTGAGCATGGATCTCTTGGCCCACCTAACTCACGGTCATCATTATGGCTGTCTGGCCACCTTTTATGAGGAGGAGGAGGAGGAGGAGGAGGAGGAGGAGGAGGAGGAGGAGGAGGAGGAGGAAGAGGAGGAGGGTGCTGTTCTCCTTAGCTCAATCAGGATCTCGAGGTTGTCCCTACCCACACAGGGTAGCCGCTCTACTGTAGAGCCGACGCATTTTGCAATAATTATGTCCTCCACAGAAAGGTCATTTGGGTTCAGTGATGACAAGCCGGATGTCTTCTCCTCACCTCTACCCACCCAGAATATAATATGATTAAGGTGAAATTCAGGGAAAAATACCTAGCAGTGGTATCTATCCAGAGAAGAAATTAGCTATAGAAAAGATACAGGGTGGGAGAGAGTGGCATGAACTTCTGACCTGCCTGCTTTTAGCATCGTCGCTCGCTACACGGCACCCAACAGTGACAGCCTGTCCTGAGGTACCCCCCCCCCGACCCTCCCTCCCCCCATCATCCCAACCCCTTCCTGCCTCTGATTTGGAAGATCCGCCATTCAAATCCGTTCACTAAAAGAAGTAAAATAAGCCAGAGGTGGTAGTACGAACCTGTCACCCCAGAACTCCAGAGGCCATAAATTCAAGGCCACCCTGGGCCTTGATAGTAAGTCTCAGGGCAGTAGGGACTGCGAAGCCTGACTCTCTCGCTGCTCCTCTCCACACCCCAGTACAAGAAAAGCGGAGTTGTCAGCAAAGGAGAGGAGCTGCAAATGGCTTCAGTTCAAGGTGCAAGGACCGATTTGGACCACTTGAATTGTGATGGCTTTCTAAGGAATACTTCCATCCAGAAAAGGCCCAGCCTCCCCTGCCGGTTATCTCTTTGTATAAGCAAAGACGCTTAAGGAGGGATTAAGCAGGCTGGGCAGCGGTGGTGCACGCCTTTAATCCTTAATCCCAGCACTTGGGAGGCAGAGGCAGGCAGATTTCTGAGTTCGAGGCCAGCCTGGTCTACAGAGTGAGTTCCAGGACAGCCAGGGCTACACAGAGAAACCCTGTCTTGAAAACAAACAAACAAGCCGGGTGGTGGTGGCGCACGCCTGTAATCCCAGCACTTGGGAGGCAGAGGCAGGCGGATTTCTGGGTTCGAGGCCAGCCTTGTCTACAGAGTGAGTTCCAGGACAGCCAGGACTACACAGAGAAACCCTGTCTCCAAAAACCAAAAAAAAAAAAAAAAAAGAAAAGAAAACAAACAAAAAACAAACAAAAAAGAAAATAAAAAAGGAGTGATTAAGCAGAGAGTGTGTGGATGCTCTGAAAAAGTTGTACTTTTACTTGCATAGTCTGTGGGAAGGTCCTGAAAGACTAAGGGAGCTCTCTCCCTCCATCTCCCTCTTCCTCTCCCCCCCCTCTCTCTTGTTAATAAGATTTAAGCTACAGTCATTGGAACAGAAACCTTAGCACAGACTTTGCACTGCCTCCTCCCAAAGGTAACTAAGAAACGAATCCAAGTAAAAGTGGTTTTATTGTCTGATAACTGAGTCTAATCCTTTGTTTTTACTGAGGTGCGTGTCTGAAGTGCAGGCCCAGGCGTTGCCGCTCGGCTGCTGACAACGCTGCTGTCCTATAAGAAGCACCATCTTTCCTTTGCTGTGTTTACTACAGAGAGGACTTGATGGAGAAACACCCGTGAAATCTAAGGAGTGGGGCCGGGAGCCAGCACATTTGTTGAATGCTCGCCATTTGCCGACTCGCACCAACAGTGGCTTCAAGCCAAGAAACACAGAGCACGCTTAACGAGGACTTCGCTTGTGACTTATCATTGTATCTTTCCAGTGAAGATGCACCAGTTAGGGATAAGAATTAAATAGAATCATCTAGTCTAGGGCTACAGAGAAGGCTGGTTGGCACATAAAGGCCCTTACTTCCAGATCTGACAGCCAGAGTCTCCAGGACCCACACTGTGGAAGGAGAGAACCAATTCCTCCAAGTTGGCGTCTGATCTTCAGGTGTGCCCCACCCACCAGAGAAGTTAATTGAGGGAAAGGAGACTGCTGTTCTAGTGAGGACTGATTGAGTCACTGTTTATCCTGGAACAAAACAGTTGACTAATTTACATGCTTAATGAACCCGAGGGAATCTCCCAGACTTTCTTCCTCCTAGCCGCACTTGGGGTGGTTCTTTTGCTGCTAGATTATTTATCTTCCTTAAGGGGGAACATGGAGGCACAGGCACAGGAAGTTGGTTTGGCTACTTATCAGCGCTTATGAAAGAATGTTTATCCAGGGAAGACTTAGAAATCTGCGAGGATTTGGAGATCCTCTGGATGTTTTCAGTTCCGCCATCCTGTCCCGGTGCCTCTGTATTCTGATTTACTGGTGGAAGCCAGGCCTCAAAATAATGCTTAGGAAGTGGGGAGTTATCGCTTAAAGCTCCCTCTTCCCAAACCACCTAATTCCCTCCCCCACCGGCGTTTCTGGAACCTCCAGCACAGGCAAAGTCTTGCACCCACACTGGAGTGTGTGCAAGGTCAGGAGGTGGAACTATCTTTCTTTTAACCACTAGCTGTATAGATGACTGTTGGTCATTCCATTTTTACAACTCTAATGACATCCTCCCTATTCGAGGAATTGAGTCAAAATACAATAGATGCTTGTTGGTTAATCCCTCATGGGAAGTGAAATTGCTTTTAGTTGTCAAGTAGTGAGACTCAATCCTCTTCTTTGTCCTTTCAAACTCGAGGACCACTAGGGTTTCTGGCATTGAACTTCCGTGCTTTGCCGTTCATCTAGGGATAGGAACCCAGTGTTTTTATTTCACTGGGGCTCCTCCTCCGTCTTCAGTTTTGTATCCTATGCAAGACAAAGACACTTGGCAGTTCTATCATGAGCCCCTTAACACTTATTTCTGTTTTTGTAGTGTACTCTATTTTTTTTTTTTTTTTTTTTTTGGTTTTTCGAGACAGGGTTTCTCTGTGTAGCCCTGGCTGTCCTGGAACTCACTCTGTAGACCAGGCTGGCCTCGAACTCAGAAATCCGCTTGCCTCTGCCTCCCAAGTGCTGGGATTACAGCCGTGCACCACCACCGCCAGGCCTGTAGTATAGTCTATTACTCCAGGATGTCGTCGGAGTCACCATTTAGTATGAACACAGCCTCCCGCCTTAGAGTCAGCTGACGAGGGGACGGTAGTTAAGGCGTTAATGTTTAACTTCATAGCTTCATACACTCACAGCAGCTGTTAGAACGGACAGCGCGAATGCTGTCTGAAAAAAAATAGGTGATGTTGCTTATTAACCATTGACCTACATAATGGTATCACACCCGCTACCCGAGAGGAAAATATAAGGAGACTACATTGTTTCTGTGCTAACTTTCCTTTCTTTCCTCTTTTGTGATAAGTATTTGTGATACACTTAAGAACGTAAGCTGACATGTAAACAGCACCTTATAACTTAGAAGAGGATTTTCGTGCATCATTCTGTGGCTCCTGTACCTATTGATCCTCCTGATCTTTGGTCTTGTTTGATAAGAAGGAGAATCGTGACCAGTCACTCATATTCGCTGTCTGTTGAACGGTGTTTGGACGTAGTGTCTCACGGATCACGGGGTGGCCTTCGAGCTCACCGTGCTCATAGGGATGGTCCTGGGCTTCTGATTCCACTGCCTCCACCTGCAGAGGTTGTCGTTGTCTGCCACCTCTAGTGGTTTGAATACGCTGAGTGGCACTGTTAGGAGGTGTGGTCTTGTTGGAGGAAGTGCGTCACCGTGGGGGTGGGCTTTCGGATCTTAGGTTCAAACTCTGCCCAGGGTAGAAGGAAAGCCTATTCTGGTTGTCTTCAGATCAAGACTCTTGGTTCCTTCTCCAGCACCATGTCCGCCTGCACGCTGCCATGCTTCCTACCATGATGGTAGTGGACTGAACCTCTGAAACTGGAAGCCAGCATGCCTAGTTAGGTGCTTTCTTTTATAAAAGCCACCTTGCTTATGGTGTCTCTTCACAGCAATGGAAACCCTAACTAAGATACTGTCTTTCCCAGTTTGCCATTTGGGAGATTGACTCCATGCTAGAAAAGCACCTTATCCATTGAGACACACACCCCGCCAAGTTCTGCAATACTTACTGTTCTGTAAGCTGTTCGGAGTACCTCCTGCCATTAACCAGCTCACCCAGGCTCTGCGTTGGCTTATGGGTGTCCCACGTCCACTGTGCCACAGGGCTCAGGCCACTGGTGGAGGTGGGATGGGGGAGATTTGACTGCACTTACCCCACACTGGCACAGTGTAGCCCCTGGACACCGCTCCGGGGGTGGGGGAGAGTGCAGTCTGAGGTCCCGGGAACTTCGGGGAGCAGGCTGGGGGGGGTCCCCAGGCCTACACGGAGGCCAGGGATGTCAGGTTCTCATACTCTTGGGCACCCAGGCGACCGCTGGGGGCTGAGGAAGAGCTGAGAATGGAGTGGGAACCTGAGGGCTGGATCTAGCCTGGGGCTGAGGGGGAAAAGAGGGGAGAGTTCTGCAGGGAGGAGAGGTCTTGGTTTGCTCCGCAGGGTGGCTTAGCTTGGTCAAGGCTGTGGCTGGGAGCACTGAGAGGCCTTCTGCGGGAGACTAGATGGGCTCTTTAGACAAAGGCCCGTTCCATTGCTCCCCACAGCGGGTCCCAATGAAAAGTGACAGTCCATGGTTTTAAGGCATTTATTGTCATGGTGGAGAGTGGCGATGAGTAAAACTGTACCCCACTTTCTCAGGGCGGGCCTGAGGTTAGATACCTTTTGCAGGGAAGAGTGTCTGGGAAGGGGATTTTATTGACTAAGCCTCCAGGCCTTTAGGTACCTCATTAAAATGGAGATCTATCTTGAGGCTATGTGACCTGTGGTCACCCTGTGGAGGGGCTTGGGGCTTTGCCCTTGCATGACTGATGGCCACAAGCCTATGTAGAGCTATGGCCTTGTGCCAGGAGCCTGGCGTTCAGGAGCATGGCAAAACGCCTACTTTCCTTGCAGGGTTTTCCCCTGCAGGGTCACCGGGAAACCAGGCTGTCTTTCATGGTCCTACCGCCCTAGATAGACACCTACTCAGCTGCTTACGCCTGCCCACAAGTGCAGGCCAAAGACAAAGCAGAAGAAGCAAAGGTTACTGGCATGTGCTAAGAAGAAAACCGCTGGCAAAGGGGACGTCCCAACTAAGAGGCTACCTGTCCTCTAAGCAGGACTCAATACAGTCACCACCTTGGTGGAGAACAGGAAGGCTCAGCTGGTAGTGATTGCCCATGATGTCGACCCCATTGAGCTGGTGGTTTTCCTACCTGTCCACTGTCGAAAGATGGGGGTGCCCTACTGCATCATCAAGGGAAAGGCCAGGCTGGGGCTCCTGGTCCACAGGAAGACATGCACCACTGTTACCTTCACACAGGCTAACTCGGAAGACAAGGGTGCTCCAGATAAGCTGGTGGAAGCTATTCGGACCAATTATGACAGATATGACGAGATCCGCCGCCCCTGGGGAGGCAACGTCCTGGGTCCTAAGTCTGTGGCTCACATTGCCAAGCTGGAAAAGGCCAAGGCTGAAGAACTCGCCACTCACCTGGGTTAAATGTACACTAAGTTTTCTGTACACAAGTATAATTACAAAGTTATCTTCCAAACAGAAAAAAAAAAAAAACCCAAATAGGCAGATTAAGTTGATAGATATCTACCATGGACTGCTCTAATGTGTTGTAGATTCAAAACCCATCACACAAAAAAGAAATATTTAAATCTTCAGGATAATATAAATCCATAATTAAATAAATGTAGACACTTTCTTATTTTCTTTATGTTTTCAAAGGTTAGTCCTATATTTTTCTTTTATAGCTCACATACCTTTTCTTTTTCTTTTTTTCTTTTTTCTTTTTTTTTTTTTTTTTTTTTTTGGTTTTCGAGACAGGGTTGTCCTGGAACTCACTCTGTAGACCAGGCTGGTCTTGAACTCAGAGATCCACCTGCCTCTGCCTCCCAAGTACTGGGATTAGAGGCGTGCGCTACCACGCCCGGCTCTCACACTTTTTTTCTTCCTTTATTCTCTTGGTTTTTGTTTTGTCTTGTCTTTGTTTTTTTTTGTTGTTTTTCTTTTTTTTTGGATTTTTTTTTTTTTTCCAGACAGGGTTTCTCTGTATAACCCTGACTATCCTGGAACTCACTCTGTAGACCAGTCTGGCCTCGAACTCAGAAATCCGCCTGCCTCTGCCTCCCAGAGTGCTGGGATTACAGGCGTGCGCCACCACCGCCACCCGGCTGTTTTGTTGTTTTTCAAAGCAGAGTCTTACTGTGTAGCCCTGGATGTCCTGGAACTCACTATGTAGGCCAGACTGGCCTTGAACTCAAGAGAACTGCCTGCCTCTGCCTCCTGAGTGCTGGCATTGAAGGCCTGCACCACCGTGCCCAGCTAGAGTTCACCCTTCATCTTTCACTTCTATCTATTTCATATGTATGTGGTGAGCTCACACATGTCTAGGTTTGCCTGCAACAGGACCCGTGTAGAAGTCAGTGAAGAACTTACCTGAGTTGGTTCTCCTTCTACTACGTGGATTCCAAGCATTGAACTCACACTGTCAGCAGGTGCCTGTAGCACTGAGCCATCTCTCCACCCCTATAGGTCACACTGTAGACCTAAAACCCTCTGCCAGTGTGCATCAGGCTCCGCCTAGTTCCTCCAGTCTTGCCGAGTCTAGTATTACCGGGCATCCCCAAAATGCTCAGGTTGATTGGCCTGCAGTGTTGCTGGACCAAGCCTAAAGTGATGACCTGTTTCCCCGGGGCTTTGTGAAGGAAGACCTCTCTAGGCTTCTCCAGGACTTTGCTCCGAGTTCTTCTCCTCCTCAGATATATGCCACTGTTTGTGTTAGGTGCTCAAGCTGCTCATAAAATGCTCCAGGCCTCCCGAGCCTGTGTTGATATTCATCTGGGACAGCGATATTTCTGTCACTTGTTGCTTGGGGCAAACTACTGATGAAAGGGATATTGTGGTGCCCTTGGCACAGAGAAAAGGCCACTCGAGATGGTAAATAGCCCTTGTATAAGCGGGAAGACAGAGCGAGGCTGTTCTTCCCATGGTTGCTCTTGTTGAGAGTGATGACAACATCCAAAACATATTTTTTTTCTTCCCTGTTGACCTTTAAATCTAGGGATGGATGATGTAGTAACAGAACTGCCTTTCTCATGTGGCAACCAACAAGACACAGGGTTAGTGACAGCTTTCCTCCGGTCGGTGGATCTGAGTGTGCTGGAGAGCAGGGAAGCCCGGAAGGATTCTTTTTCTTATTTTACTGTGAGAAGGATTTTCTGATCAATATTTTATCTTTAATCAGCTTAGAAATACCGAGACCCTATGAGGCCTGCTTTTGACACAGTAAACAAGATATAGCAAGATGTAAGCAATCTAATTCTTGCCCCTGGGGAATGGCTGCTCCCCTCAGTCCCCTCCCCTCTCCAACCACCCTTGGGTTGGCTGTTGAAGATGTCCCTTTAAGTATACAGAAATAACAAAAGCACACACATTGGTGGAAGACAATTGAATAAAATATTCCTTTGATAAAATGTGAAATTTGGGGCTAGTGAGATGGCTCTACAGTTAAGAGCACCAGCCGCTCTTCCAGAAGATCCAGGTTCAATTCCCAGCACTGACGTGGCAGCTCACAACCTTCTTTCTGTAACTAGTTCTAGGGGAGCTGATGGCCTCTTCTGGCCTCTGTGGGCAACAGATGCGCATGTGGTACACATACATGACATACATGCAGGTCAAATACCCATAGAAAGCAAAAGTAAATAAATTTCAAATGTAAACAATAAAACCTTTAACTGTGAAATTCATTTGGTTTTTATCCCATGTTCTTCTTAGACTCCAAATATGCTCTGAGTGAGAATGTGTGAGACCAGTAGACACCTTCGGGATGGAGCTAGTCACTCAAAAGTCCCAGTGACTAGGAGGTAATGGGATAAAGCTTAGCCTCACCTAGCACCCTGTGGTACAAGTCTGTTTGGAGGACTTGAGTAGAAACTCTGTTAGAACTAGACTGATATTAACTCTGGTGTATATAACTAACTACAAGAAGCTTAGAATGACCTTGGGTTAGAAAATAAAGGGTTTAAGAACAACGAGAAGAAAACACCCAGGACTTCAATATAAATAATCAATTGGAATCCAAGACTGGATTCATTTTCATTATAGATTTTTCTTGCCTGTGTTTCTGCTCTGAGAGTCTAGGAAGGTACTCCTTCTGCCTCATCCTCTACTGGTTATGGGCTTATGGGTGTCTGTCTCCCCGTGCTCTTTTTCAATTTAAAACTTTTGCTGCTCTTTTTGTAATAATGGTCACATTCAACCCCATTAGGTCATGCATTCAGAGAATACAGAAAAAGGATTGATCCGAAAGTTTCAGCCTTTCTACAGTGTAGTACCCAAAATGATGCACTTTAGAAACCGTTTATTTTCAGATCACGATAGACACCACAGGCAGACATAAAGAACAACTTGCTGCTGGGCAAGGCAGTACACATCTGTAATCCAGCACTTGGGAGATGAGGAGCTCAAAACAGTGGTACATACTGTTGACTCTATGGCAAGCCTGGGCTGCATGAGAACCTCTCTCGCCAAAACAACAAAGCAACTAACCCTGTGTCCAACAAAATGTGTAGAACTTCCACATTGGCTTACGATTCGCTATGGAAAGTTTAGTGGGCTGGATACGGCCTGGGCCAGAGCTTTTCCCATCAGTCACGGGTAACATAAAATGTCAGAGGGAAGTTCAGGAAACTACACAGTGTAGTGTTGGCAACAAACAAAAGAGAATGTGATGGCAGAAAACAGGAAGAAGGGAGGTTATTCTTATATTACGCGGAAGCTTAGAAATAACTCCAGCAGTCAAGGAAGAACCGGAGAGTATTGCCATTCTGAACATGGGCACTGTTCAGTTGTACGTGGCTTCTAAATTATGTCCAGGAACTCATTATATCAACCACACACAAACTATTGTTTTTGTTTTTTTTTTGTTGCCAACCTAAATCAAATGCTTGTTCTTTGGCTTACTGGGTTTTGTTGTTTGGGAGTCAAACCCAGAATCATGCACATGATAAGCAAGTGCTTGACCACTGAGCAACATTCCCAGTCCCCTTGGTATGCTCTCCTTTGTTAAAAGGTTCATGTTCCAGTCTGAACAACTCTTGTTCTGGACCAGTTCCACTTGGCCACAGCTCCTCCCTTAAAATAAGGAAACTGTTTTTGAGGTTAGTTCCTTGTCCCTGAATTCTGTTGCATCATCTGTGGAAAAAAAATCTACTGGTTTTATAAATGTGGGCTGATCTGCAGGTGGTCTAAGATTCTGGGAGCAACAATGAGAGAATTAGCTGGTCAGAATCCTTCAGGATGTTGGCTGTGATGCCAACAAGGATCACCAAGGAACAGACTCCCCCCCCCCCTCCTCCAAGGTGAGATCAGTGCTTGAGCATCTTTGAGGACCCAGGACAGCCTGTTGAATCTTAGAACTCAGATATCATCTCTTTCCGGTGTGCAGCATAAGGGCTTGCATCCCGGCATCTTGCATGCAGTAAGGCAAATAGGGAAAGACACTGGGGAACGGGTTCAATAGTGGGGCGATGTTCGATTGAGAAAAGCCTCTCAAAGACCTGTTAGAATCTTAATGATTTCCCAGAATCCCTGTCCAGCTTGCCGGCTCTGCCTTTGCTAGCCTAATTGACAGACGGTGACTTTCTAGAACTTGCCAAGTGTCACTCCAGTCCAAATGACAGCTGTCAAGAGAATGTGGCTGACAGCTGATGAGATCTTTGCCTGGCTATCTTTAGATGATACTGTCTTTGGCTTAATGAGTGCTGTTTTTGAAAAGCAGCCACAGGTGTTTGGAGTCATGCTAGGCATTCTTGGGGGGCTCTAAATAGGGCTCGGTAAGTTTTCAGGATCTTCATATAATCACCAACAAGAATGAAAACCTACTTGTCCACCGTCAATTACTAAGGAATTATAGAGAAAATGGAATGTGTGGTATACTTAACGGGGAACTTATGAAAGATAAATGCATACAACACACACACATAGTCACAACCATTGTTATAACCAAGGCAACCGTGCAGAAGTACTTTTCTGTGTTTTATTTTGAAACAGGGTCTTCTGTAGCCTAGGTTGACTTTGAACTCTAGATGTAGCAGGGGATGGGCTTGAACTCGTGAACTTCCTGCCTCTGCCTCCTAAGAAGTGGCAATACAAGTGTGCACCACCGCACCTGGGTTTAGAAATACTCTTACAAGAGCCGGTGTAACCAATCCCTGTGGCACAGGCCTGAACTGAAATCTCAGCTACTTGGGAGGGTCACAAGGACAAGGCCTGCCTAGGCAATAAAGTGACTTCAAAGCAAGCCTGGCTGACTTAGGGAGATTCTGTCTTCAAAATAAAAAGAAAAAATGGGACTATGGCATAACTCAGTAGTGGAATACTCATATACATGGGACAGGCCTGATCTTATGTTCAGTCTCCAGCACTGACAGCAAATCCATTGAATGCACTTTTTTTTTTTTTTTTTTTTTAAAGTGAACCCATGATGGTCTTGGTGTTACTCCATCACTTGGGAAGTGGATGTTGGAGGATCAGGAGTTCAAGGTCTTCCTTAGCTACATAATGAGTTTGAGACCAGCCTGGGCTACATGAGATCCTATCACCACCAACAAAACAAAAGAAACACCAAGAAAGATTGAGTCTTCGTAGGAAGTCTTAAGTTCCCCACGGTCTGTGTCCTTTGCATTTTGCAAAGTGTTAATGACTAATTCAGTCACCTGGCAACACTTCCTCTCCATACACAAAGGTTTACCATGTCTCAGCCGAAATGTCTTCTAGACTAGGGGTTCTCAACCTTCCAACCTCTTAATGTACAACCTCCTCATGTTGTGATAACTCCCCATCACAAAGCCCTTTTTTGTTTCTGCTTCATAACTGTAATTTGGCTACTGGTATGAATCATGACATAAATATCTGATATGCAACCCTCTTCAAAGGGATCATGACCCTGAGGTTGAAAACCGCTGTTGTAGCTGCTTCTCAACATCTCTTCCCATCATTTCTCTTTACAGTTTTGATCTTTACTGTTGATCCCTTCTTGTGTGTGTGTGTTCCCATCACTGCTCGGACTCATATTGTCATTTCTGTGTGCCCTGTGCCAGTTTTCCATGCCACCTTTTTAGACACTTAGTATGTTAGTAGAGTTGTTTGCCTCTCAGGGTGCCTATCTTGCCTAGAAACAATTGATGTCACCCAAGCAACCAATGGCCATCTACCAATTTTTCTCAGACTTCTGGTCTGACTCTGGGCAGTCTGTTGCCTGCCCGAGGGCCTTCTCTTCCGGCGTGGGTGCCTGCTGTCCTACACCACCCGAGATCTTGACAGCACGTAGAACCCAAGGAAAGCTGAGACCCCCCCTACTGGAGACACACTTTGTGAGGAACAGAGGAGCTGCATTGAAGGATGGATTATGTGACACTTCTCCAGGGAAACCAAGGTGACACGCAGGTGTTTGTCATCATAGAAAAGTGACAGCTGCAACTCCTTGAGGTCCCGCCTGTTTTCACCTGGGTGCGTTACCAATCACAGAAAGGCAGGACCTAGAGGCTCAGCCTTGGCATTCCATACTGTACAGTTGGTTGATTTCCAGGTTCAAAGGAACATGGCGGCCTGGACCTTCTTACCTTTAACCCTGTACTAGACACTGAGACAAGGTGGTAGAAGAATGAAATAGTGTTTTCACCTTATCCCTTCTTTCTCCCACTCTTTCTTCCTTTACCCCCTCCCCTTCTCCTCTCTCCCCTTCCTCTTCTTCCTATGTTCTTTGAAAAAAGACCTTATATAACCCAGGCAACTTTAGACTTGCTTCGTAGGCTGGGTAGCAAAGCTTGACCTTGAACCCTTTTTTGACCCTGCAGCTTCTACTTTCCAGGGCTGTCCAATCACAGGCAAGAGCCAACATGGCACCAGACGGTGGTGGCGCATGCCTTTAATCCCAGCACTTGGGAGGCAGAGGCAGGCGGATTTCTGAGTTCGAGGCCAGCCTGGTCTACAGAGTGAGTTCCAGGACAGCCAGAGCTACACAGAGAAACCCTGTCTCGAAAAAAAAAAAAATTAACAGTAGAGTCTGGAAAAGTACAGATTGCTCTTGCAGAGGATTAGAGGTTGGTTCCTGTATCAGACAGCTCACATTATCCTCCGAAGGATGGAGATAGGCAGAAATGAGGGCAGCACATTAAGCTAAAATAGATAATAGAAAGGGTAAGTAATATCAGCTAGATTCGGTTTTAACCTAGTATAGAGACCTTTACTTGTGTGTGTACATCCTGTTTACAGAGATTACAACATTTTATTTGAAAGAAACACCCGTTTTAGTTACAGCGACCGCCTTAGGGTTTCTATTGCCGGGAAGAGATGCCATGACCACAACAACGCCTATAAAGGAAAACTTTTAAGTGGGCCTGGCTTACGGTTTGGAGGGTCCGTCCATTATTTTCATGGGGGGTGGGGGGAGAGGAGAGTATGGCGGCAATGCAGGCAGGCGCGATGCTAAAGAGGTCACCAAGAGTTCTACGTCCAAATCACCAGGCAGCTGAGAATGGCTCTAGGCTGTCTTGAGCACCTGAATGCTCCAAGCCCGCCCCCAGTGACACACTTCCTCCCACAAGGCCACGCCTACTCCCACAAGACCACGCCTACTCCCACAAGGCCACGCCCACTCCAACAAGGCCACTTCTTCTAATAGTGGCACTTCCTGTGAGTCTTGGGGAGCCATTTTCATTTAAACCACCACAGTGACTATGGCAGAGAGACAGGTGTCCACCTTGGACACCTGTCTCTCTGCCTGGTATGAGTGTCAGATGCATGCACACGGGTGAAATTTTTTTTTTTTACTGCCCCTTAACCAAAAGCAACGCTAGCAGCAAGTGTTTCTGATACCGCTTTTGAGGGTTTATGAAGTGATATTTTTAAACCCAGAGAAGCCTTGTAAGGTCTTCGGCATGGGATAAGTGTGCAACACCCAAGTCTAGGGGCACTGTGGCAGCTTCGGTGTCTGTCCTATGAACTGAAAATAGATAGGCTGTCACCCTAGACGGCCTGCCTGTTAGCCCAAGGTTCCCTTTAAATTCTGTTCATCTGTGTTTGGAAGCCGCAGGGAATGTTTGTTGCTACCCGGTCCCCAGCCTTGTGGTTTGTGGTCGGATCTTTTCAGTACAAAATGTGCCCCCACATGATCTGTTTTATTTTGATCGTGTGAGGGAAAGACTTTCCTCCCTGGGGATTCATCCATCGGGAAGTCCACAAAAAAACAGAGATTGGAGAGTTAGAAAGATTTGGGAAAGAAATCCAGCTAGCTTCCTTATTTTCTAGGTCAGGACGCTTGGGTCCTGACTAGGGCCGAGGCCTCCCCACCCCCAGTATCTAAACAGGAAGTGTGCACTGGAGTTAGGTGTTCCCGCCCCTCCCAGAAATGACTGTACTTGGCTCCTGTTGTTCCAGGCACACCTCTCTGTAGCTTTTTTTTTTCCCTTAATTTTTTTTTTACTTATTCACTCTACATCCCGCACACTGCCGGCCTCCTGGTCACCCTTCAGTGGGCTTTCCCCCAGCATTCATCCTTTCCCTCAGCAACACGTGCTCCCGCTTTTTCCTTTTAGTGAACTAATTATCAAGTCATTGGTTTGTTGGCTTGTTGGGGAACAGGTGCCATCCCATAGCCCAGCTTGGCCTCACACTTGCCTTCCTGCACACCCCAAGCTGGCATCCCAAGGCATGAGTTCTCCAAAGGCATGAGTGTCGCCAAAACTCACTGAGCCACGCCCTGGATTCAGGTTTACGGAGTCAGCTTTTTTTTTTTTTTTTTTTTTTTTTTTTTTTGTAGTTTTTGCAAGGTGTGAGCCTTAGAGCCAGCGTTCCCTGCTGGCTGCTCTGTGGAAGGAGCCAAGATCCTGGGAATATAAAAACAGGGTGGGGTGCTCGCGTCTTTGACCACACCCTGCCCACCCCCCACCCCCCCACCCCCGCAGAGAATGTGCCTGCTCAGCCTCCCTTGTGGCCCCTGTTTCTAGATCCCCTATCTTTCTGTTTAACGTCAACCCAGGTGTTTACAAACTATAGCTAAACCAGCAGCAGCAGCAGCAGCACCAAGAGGTATTTGTTAGAAATGTAAATAACTGGGGCCACCCTGACCGATGTACTTAGTAGAGTAGGCTAGGGGCCGTGCTCCCTGTTTAAACAAGCCCTCCTGGTGGTCCTCAGGCTTACAATCTCTGAGGACCGAGCTCGACTTCCTCCTCTGTGTGTGATAAGCTCGGCCTGCAGGCCATCCGGCATATATTAATTACAAGAGACAATGCTTTTAACTGTCTAACGATGTTTCATAACCGGTCTTCTTCGTAGTTTTCTCTTGGCTAAAATGCTCAAGAGTCTGTCTGTTCCTCGGAAAGGGCTTCCCAGAACTAATAAGCCTCTGGTTGGTGGTTGGATAGCTCCGTGCCTTTCTCAAGGATGAATGCAGCCTGGTGTTATCAGAAGTGACTTTCAAGGTTCCCTGCAGTCCGGGCCAGCTTAGTCACCAGTGGGCTTGTCCTGGGTAGAGCCTCAGGGTAGCAGCCGCTGTTCCTATCCTGTTTCTGGGTAGCACACTGAAGCATTGTGTGAACAGGCAGGAAGACAAGGTTTATAACGTAGCTAGGATAACAGTGCACATAACTCAAATTCACTGTTTCCCGTTTCCCATCTCTAAAAACTGTCATGGTGAAAGCTTGAACCACATGGGGGCTGATGGTTCTTTTGGTTAACGTAATTCATTGACTTTTAGTTAATTGTTTGGGTGATACCATAGAAGTGGTGGGATTGGTTATAAAGGCTAACCAATTGGTTATAGGAGTCTCTGGATTTAGCCTGACAGTCTCTCCTTATTTCTAATCCTTTATCAAGAGAATGGCCAGGTCCCTGCAGGTGGCTAGCTCACCACAATCATTCCTTGATTGTACATTGACTTTTAAGAAGTCACAGAAATATGTAGTTGACGGGAGGTTGATGATGCTTCTGGCAGAATATGACAACGAAATACATGTGAGATAACTAATAAGAGCCAGCATCGGATACTTAACCCAATGAGATGTGTTTTGTAAGTCAAGGTATGGAGAAGTCCCATGCGTTAGTCTGTAACTCCACAGTGAACAATGGTTACAGCCTTGAGTTGCTGGCTCGCTCTGGGTGCATGCTTCTGCCCTGAGTCAGTGGTGCGTTGTGAATGGGGAAAGCAGAAAGCCTATCTCCCATCTGCTGACTCTCCGTCCTACCTGGACGCTGTCTTTCCCTTATTCGTCGCCATCTGAATAGCACTATTCATGCATCCCCTGCAGGATCTTGGGGCCAGGGGTGAAGGTTAGAACAAGGCGTTCAGCCGTGTGTGAGAACCCGTGTCTGTGGAGGGAGGGAGGGGTCAGGAAACATTCACCGCCTCCTTAGAAGGGGATGATGGCAGGGACGGACAGCGGACACAGGATGGAGAGTATGTCTCCGGCCTTTTGCCGAGAAGAAGCAAGAGACAGTTGGCATAGCAACCAGCATGGTCCTGTGAGTCATCCGGTGTCTTTTGCAAGCTCCCCCAGACTGTGTGGACTCCTTTCTTCACCTGTAAGGCAATTAGAGACCTCAGACTCCGGATGTGGTGTACGGATAAATAATGACCTGCTTTTAAAAATTCTTGGAGCTTCTTGGAAAGGGCACTTTGCAAGTAAGAGGGGTGTTTCTCTGACTCATCAGAGGATCAGGTGGAGATTTGTTGTGATCTCTCTTTGGCTCTTTGTTTAGGAGACATGTTGAGAAAAAGCTCACGTGGAAGCTGAAAAAATCACAGGTCTAGTTCCCCAAGGAAGGCTGACACTGAGGCCTTTCTGTCTCGATCTTGCATTATTCCTTATCTCCAGGATGACATGAGAGACTTAGAGGCCCAGAGTCTTTATGCAGACGTTGAAGCTTTGGATTTATGCCCTGCGTCCACTGATGCTGACTCCCCAGTATGGTAGAACTCTCTGACACATTTCCTGTCTCTAAGTGTGTTATCTTGATTAAAGAACATTGGCTCAATCCAAACAGGTGAATGAGGCCGTCTTTTGTAGGCTCTTCTGTGCGTCTCCTTTGTATTACATTGGTATATATCTGTGCGGTATATAGATGTTTTCATCTTCTGAGTCTATATGGCCACAGAATAGGCAGGGTATTGATACTTCACCCCTGCAGCGTCTGGTGACATGGACGGCTCTGCACACAGACAGAATCAGCCTGGCCAGGCAATTGTGGTAGCAAGCCTTCAACGCCAGCAGAGGCAGGTGGATCTCTGAGTTTGAGGCCATCCTGGTCTACAGAGTGTGTTAGCATTCTTTCTAGGCCCCACCCCACAGTTACCTGGCAATAGCAAGGTAAGCCTGACTCACTATAAAAGGGGATGCTTACCCTCTTCTTTTCTTTTCTTTCTTTCTTTCTTTTTTTTTTTTCTTTTTGGTTTTTCGAGACAGGGTTTCTCTCTGTAGCCCTGGCTGTCCTGGAACTCACTCTGTAGACCAGGCTGGCCTCGAACTCAGAAATCCACCTGCCTCTGCCTCCCAAGTGCTGGGATTACAGGCATGTGCCACCACGCCCGGCTGCTTACCCTCTTCTTGCTCTTTTACTCTTACTTCTCTGTCCTTCTCTCCTCCCCTCCCCTCCCCCTTCCCCTCTCCTTTCCTCTCTTCTCCCTTTCTCTGTCTCTGTAAAACCGGAATCATCTTAATTTACCAGGCCCCCTGAATGAACCACGTGGAGATGGAATCGATGCAAAACACATGAGGAATTTTTATTGTAACCAGCATGCTGGTAAGAGAGACCGACCCTGCTTCTTGTGGGCACGGGATTTTATACCCTCCTCAGGGCCACGCCCCCCCTCCACTCCCCCCCCACCCCCGCCATTAAGCACAATGTGATTGGCAGAACAGTGTTACATCCAAACTACTTGGTCATTAGATGATGAGGTAGGTGGCCAAAAGTCAGTCCTTGGGAATGTGTCTCCACCTTCAAGTCAGCCTTCCCCTTCCCCTTGTGGTCTGAGGAATGCAACTCAGCCCTCTGACCTGAGGTTCCTGAGTTAACTCTTTCTTCTCTACTCCCTCAAGTCCCCTCCCCAAGCCCAAAATAAACTCTATTGCATACTATATCCATCATATGGCTGGTCCCTCAGGGGGAAGGGATGTTTCAGCACGGGCCCGAAGGGGCATTCCCCCCTCCCCTCCCCCTCACCATACCTCACTCTACCAAACATATCCCTGGCTTCCTTTTCTTTTCTTTTCTTTTCTTTTTTTCTTTTTTTTTTTTTTTTTTTTTTTTTTGGTTTTTCAAGACAGGGTTTCTCTGTGTAGCCCTGGCTGTCCTGGAACTCACTCTGTAGACCAGGCTGGCCTCGAACTCAGAAATCCGCCTGCCTCTGCCTCCCAAGTGCTGGGATTACAGGCATGTGCCACCACGCCCGGCTCCTTTTCTTTTTTTTATAAAACACAACAGAGTGAATTCTGGAACAGTCAAGGTTCAAAAAACAAAAACCAAAACCCTGTATTTAAAAAAAAAAAAATCAGATTCAGATTCAAGTGTTCTGACTCTGTCCCTTAAGTCTCTGTTGTTTTGGTTTTGGTTTTTTTTTGTTGTTGTTGTTTGTTTCGTTTTTTTTTTTTTTTTTGGTTGTTTTGGTTTTTTAGTTCACTTCTGTATCTGCTACCAATCAAAACCAAAAAGGAAATAAGGAACAATTTACCCTGAGTCAGAGATCACTGTCCACAGCTCAGGAGCACGTGCATTCAGGTTGCCCCAAAGGACATGCTCCCCCACAGAAGCACAAACTCTTGGGTGACACACACAAATCTCGGCATCCCTGAGGACGTTGGTGGGGTGGGAGGTGGGGAAGTTGGAGCAATCAGGAGCGGTTCTGTTAGAGGTGCTGGTGAGGATTCTGAGCTCTCGGACCGGTGGAAGCTAGCGCTCCCCTGATGGCGTGGTTAATTAGTGCACTCCAGAAGTTTCACCAGGCATTAAAAGGTGTTAGATCAGATACTGGGTGGATAATAGCTGCTAAAGAGACTAAGCTAGCTTAGGATAACTTTGCCCCTGGCTCTGCAACATTCCATCTCTGCACTGCCGTCCAACTACAACATCTTCCAGAAAGGGTGAGGTGGGGTGGGGTGGAGAGGCCTTTTCAGGGAACTTCCAATTCACGAGTGCAAATGAGTGTGCTACTCTCTTCAGGGATAGATAGACCTTTGTTGTTGTGTTCTGTGTTTGAGACACCTGTGGAGCTCGCTGTGTAGCCCAAGCTAGCCTTGAATTTGTAGCAAGTCTGCCTCCATCTCCCAAATACCCAGGATTCCAGGTGTGAGCCACCATACACATCCTGTCCCAGGAATATTTGGGGGGGTCAATTCTGATGATTCACAGCCCCCACGCACATGCAGGACCTTGCTGCTTTTGCTTACGTAAAATACCGTTTTAGCATATAGCATACGGTATGGCCGGCTCTGAGAGAAATATTCTTCCTTCCTGCATATGCTTACAGTCTTACAGCTTCCCTGTGGCTTGTCAAACAGATGGCTGGACATCTGGCCCAGGCCTGTGGGTGTTGTGGCAGGAGGATTGGATCAAATGTTTAAGGACTTGGCTTGGCTACAAAGAAACTTGAAGGCCAGCCTGGGCTACATGAGATACCCTCTCAGAACAAACCAACCAAACAAACAAACAAATGAGGTGGAGAGGGAGAGGGAGGGAGAGGGGGTGGGGAGAGACAGATTTGTTTTGTCTAGATTTGTCCTGAGCCTTTGAAGGGTTCTTTTTAGAACTTTGATTCAATATTTGTGCCTCATTCACAAAACCATTGCGTACCAACTTCTGAGAAGGATTATTATTTTTCTGGTAGAATATTTTTTTTTAATTTTTTTATTTAATACTTATTTTTTTAAGATTTATTTGTAAGATTTTAATATTTTAAGATTATATGTAAGTACACTGTAGTTGTCTTCAGACACACCAGAAGGTATCAGATCTCATTACAGATGGTTGGAAGCCACCATGTGGTTGCTGGGATTTGAACTCAGGACCTTCAGGAGAGCAGTCAGTGCTCTTAACTGCTGAGCCATCTCTCCAGCCCTGGTGGACTATTTCATAAGACTCTTTTTAAAGTCCTGGAGCTTTGGAGAGTGGGGATAGGCTTCAGATTGTGTGTGTGTGTGTGTGTGTGTGTGTGTGTGTATGTGTGGTCTAAGACTAGCCCTCTTTGCCTCTCTACGGTCCCATCTTTTCTGTTTACAGATTTAGCCTTTTTCCTTTCTATTCATTTTTTTATGATGTATTTTAATTATTTTATAATTACGAGTATATGTGCTGGGGTGGGGTGGAGTATGCCCACGTTATTGCAGATACCCGGAAAGATCAGAACAGGCATCAGATCCCCGGGAACTGGGATTACAGGTGGTTGTGAACCTCCTCATGTGCATCCTGAGAACCAAACTCGGGGCCTTTACGGGATCAGTATACAAGTATGTATTCTGAACTGCTGAGCCGTCTCTTAAGCACTCTTCTTTATATTTTTATTCCTGTCTACGTCTCTATTATTTTAATCAGTCTTCAAGAATTCAACTATTTTTCTTGAAGTAAAACTATGTTAAACACAGCCGGGCATGGTGGCGCACGCCTGTAATCCCAGCACTTGGGAGGCAGAGGCAGGCGAATTTCTGAGTTCGAGGCCAGCCTGGTCTACAGAGTGAGTTCCAGGACAGCCAGGGCTACACAGAGAAACCCTGTCTCGAAAAACCAAAAAAAAAAAAAAAAAAAAAAAAAAAAACAACTATGTTAAACACAAGTACTTAATGCTGATCGCAGAGGCAGTTGGATCTTTGTGAATTCAAGGCCAGGCTGGTCTACAGAACGAGTTCCAGAACAGTCTCACCACGTAATAGAGAGAGCCTGTCTTTAAATTAAATAAATAGATAATAAACAGAATTATGTAAAATGTGTACCATGACTTATTTCTTGAAGAAATATGTTTATGAAGCTACATGCACACCCAGCAAAAATATACAAGCAACTAGAGAGATCAAGTTCCTCGGGAAAGTGGCGCTTGAGGAAAATTCCAAACATATCAGAATAATTTCCCAGATTCTCACTTATCTGTCACCTAGCTTCAACCGTTCCTGGTTAGTTTCCCATCTTCAGTAACTGTCTGTTCATGCCAACTTAGAAAGAGACTTTGTTTTCATTTTATGCAAATGGGTGTGGTTGTGCATAACTGTAGTCCTAGCACTTGAGAGGCTGAGGCAGGAGGACCACACCAAGTTCAAGACAAACCTGGTCTACCTAGGAACATCCAGGCCAGACATGACTACACGGTGAGACTTTGTCTCAAAACAAAGAAAGAAAGATCGGAAAGTTTCGATTATAAAACAAATTCACACGTTGAAAGGAAAGGCGGTGTGTTCAATTAAGTGTAGTTTTGGTTTCGGACTCACGCTTTGGATTCAGAGCCTTTCTAGGACAAGTGAGAGAGAAGGGTTTTCTCTGGCTTCTCAGATCCCCAGGGACAGATTTTGGTCACTTTAGAACATCTGGAAGGGTCAGCAGTTTTGGTTTAAGCCACCCACTCCTGTGTCACCAGGGTGACTCTGGCTCCCTGCTTGGCTTTCTGTGTTGTTTGCTTAAACTGTTTACTTTGAGATTGGTGACACCGTTTTTTTTTTTTTTTTTTTTTGAAGAACGATCAGCAATTTCAACTACCCCGTTTGTTCTCCGGGTTCCCACAAGCTGCGGCGACCTCACAACGCTGTTTTTCTTTAAAATATTTCTAGCATTTCTTATGAGATGGACAGTGATTTTTTTTTTGAAGGTATTATTAACACCCCGCCTTCAGTAATGTTTGTTCTCTGAGGACAGGGAACTGTCTGATGCAATTGAGCCTGCTGGTTAGCAGAGACAGGAATAGAAAATTACAGAATCACCTTGAGGTTGAAAGCCTGTGAACCAACCGGCTGTCTGAGATGAATGATGGGAAGGTGGTTTTATTTATTTATTTATTTTTTAAATGCCATGGCCAGTGGGATTGAACATTCAAATAAAATAGAGGCATTTACTTTTTTTTTTTTTTTTCCCCAAGACAGGGTTTCTCTGTATAACCCTGGCTGTCCTAGAACTCACTCTGTAGACCAGGCTGGTCTCGAACTTAGAAATCTGCCTGCCTCTGCCTCTGCCTCCCAGAGTGCTGGGATTACAGGCATGCGCCACCACTGCCCTGCTAAGCATTTACTCTTATTGGTATATTGAAAGGGGCTTTTGAGTCTGAATCCAAGGGCTGCTGTACCTGAGCGTCCCACTGGGCAGAGGTCACCTGATGGATTTTATTATTATGGAAACTCATCGCTATTTGCTGTTGCTGGGCTTGTAGTAGCCCATGAGCAGCGTTCCCTGAGTGTCGTGACCGGATCAGAGGGCATGCAGTGTGTGACGCATGCTTTACTAGTGGCCCTAAGACTTTGTGGGAGAGCAGGAGGAAGGCTGGTCTCAGGGTGGAAACACATTCGCCAAGCAGGTGGCCTCCTTGCAAGGCGCTCCTTGGAAGGGCAAGGGTTTTGAGTTATTAAAGGACGGAAGAGAGAACGACTTGAACACAGACATGGACCTCTGCTGAGCCACAGCATGGAGGCTGGGTTACATGCAAGGGGTTAAAAAGAAAAGTTCAGAATGCTCCCAGCTCGAGGCAGACACGCTTGTGGTTTCGGACGTGAGAGGAAAGCCCGGGTCAGGGAGGGAAGCCTGCTTAGAGCCTAGCTTTGCAAGGTCTCAGATCCACGGAATCCAGGCTCACTCCAGCCCCTGAATACGGAATGTCTTAGGTGATGTCTCTCCCCACCCTACCTTATCCCCGGCCCCTCTGAAATCTATCAGTGGAGAGCCAAGCAGGACAGAGCTCTATGATTCCCACCATCTTAATTCTCCCTCTCTCTCTTTTTTTTTCCGAGACAGGTTTCTCTGTGTAGTCCTGCCTGTCCGTGATTGTCTGTTTCTCTTTTTGAGACAGAGTGTAACCTTAAACTCAGTACGTAGCAGAGGCCAGCCTGGAACATCTGAAGTTCCTTTCTCCTTCTTCCCAAGGGCTGAATCACAGAGGTGCTCCACCGTAGCCAGTGTGAGCCTACTCGTCTTAAACCTTTGTTTTATGACTTCTAGGAAGACCAAGGATGTAGAAAGTACGTGTGGGAACACTGGGAACTATTCTGGGCTCGTCTGTCCCAAACGCCTTTAAATCGAAATGCTCAATATTGTTCTTTGTTGAAGTGTTGCTTTGCACAAAGACAGTTTGAAAACTGCAGGGATTGTCCCAACTGGGGTGACTTGAGCCATCTTGGGAGACTCACTTAATTCCCGCCATGTGGAATGGGAAGGAAGGACCGAGTGTCCTTGTCCTTTATCTTGGCATGCCCGTGAAGTAGGCAAGGACCGTCATAGGTTAGGGACACCTTTTGCTCAGACTCTGTTCTAGGAAAGTGACCCAGAGATGGATTTGAGCCTTGCCTGGATTTGAGGAAGGTGGTTTTAAATAAACAGGAATGTTGGGCAGGGCCAGCAGGCCATGGTACACAAGCTGCACGCTATATTTAGAGGTGTGGCTTTACTCCAGGTGTGGTGGCCCACAGGTTTGATCCCATCGCTTAAGAAACACAGGCAGCCTCTCATTCTTACCTCTTGGTCTCTCTTACTCTCCTCTCTGCCCTCTTGGGCTCTCTTCCCTTCCCCCTCTCTCCATGTGGTCATGGCCGGCCTCTACTTCTCTACTCTCTCCCTCTCTCTGCCTTTCTCTGCCTCCACTACCCTATTAACTCCCATCCTCTACCCTGAATAAACTTTTTTTTTTTTGGTTTTTCGAGACAGGGTTTCTCTGTGTAGTCCTGGCTGTCCTGGAACTCACTCTGTAGACCATGCTGGCCTCAAACTCAGAGATCCGCCTGCCTCTGCCTCCCAAGTGCTGGGATTATAGGCGTGCGCCACCACACCCAGCTCTGAATAAACTTTATTCTATTAAAAAAAGAGAGAAAAGAAAAGAGAAAAGGGAAAGGAAGGGAAGGGAAGGGAAGGGAAGGGAAGGGAAGGGAAGGGAAGGGAAGGGAAGGGAAGGGAAGGGAGAAACATAGGCAGGCAGTTCTCTATGAATTTGAAGCCAGCCTGGTCTACATTAGAGAGTTCCTAGGCCAGCCAGAGCTACACAGTGAAACTCTCAAAAAGAAAAAACAGTGAAAATAGCAGCTTGGGGATATAGCTCGTTTGATGGATGCCTGGCTAGCTTGCAGGGGTGCTGGATTGATCCCCAGCACTGCATAGACACGTGGTGGTGAATGATGTAATCCTTAGCCGTGTAGCAAGTTGAGGTTCAGCCTGGGATACGTGAGGCCCTGTTTCACAAGAGTTATGCAAATGTGAAATGAATTACTGTAGCTCAAGCCTGGTGTGTTGGTAGAAGAGGTAAGGGAGTTTAAGGCTAGCCTGAGCTATAGACAAGACATCGTATCAAAGAGCCAAAGGCCAAACTGTTAACTTAGTTGTAGATATAGTCATCCTGTGTCATATGTAAATGCCATGTCAGACACAGAGGGTGCGAAAATTCTGATT